>JAGFPH010007000.1:14846-27761 GCA_018207615.1 Philaenus spumarius | reverse complement strand
ATCATTCACGCAAAAACTGTGACCCTACTGCGCATGCGTCAGGCTTTACGTCACCGCTAACCCGACCACACTACCCCGATCCAAGTACCTCGGCCCTAATCAATCGCCATTTCCGTGAAAATATCAGAGTATCGATACAATAATAAGTTTGCATTTGATTCACCGCAAGTCACTGTGTGGTGAGCGAAGCGATAGTCAAACACTAGTCTAGTTTGAACAAAATAATCGAAATATACAGAACGTTAAAAATCCCTCAACAAAGCAAAGTTTTCAAAAATATGATACCTACTCGAAATATTAATTAAAATTTTTCATTAAATGTGTAACGATGTTTATGGGTTTATAACCTACAGGTTTAAAAAAAAGAATGATTCACTTGTAAAACTTCATATTTATTGCGTGAAAATTTATCACAAAAATGTGGTAAATTGCAAAAAAAGTCTTAAAATCACGCTTTCAAGCTGAGGGTTCAAGTGATGACACTTAAGACTCTTCTTTATCTTGAAGAAAACTCCCGAGTGAACAGTACCTATAATTTCAATGCAAAAGGAATGACTCAAGCCGCAAAATCGTTGAAACATGCATTCGTAATACCGTGTTTCGGATTCTATTTATAAATTAATAATCTGGGAAACTACTTCAAGTTATAAAGAAGGCTTTATATTTTTTACGTGTGAGCTTAAAATATGGAAATTATTGCTTAAAACTCCCAAAAAATGCGTTAAAAATAATCGATATTTACTCATTTAAACTGTTGATTAAAAGGAGTTGCCGACGATTTCTTTCAATTATGAGATATAAGACAAAAGCACAAAGCCTTTAAGAACAATTTAAAATGTTTCACAACTTTTTAGGTTGAAAAACGGCGTCCGAAACACGGTAGTACGAAGTGCATATTTTTGCTGTTTTACGCAAGGTATAGAAGACCCTTTGAGTATAGTCCACTGATGGTGTTGTGGGGTAGTAGCGTACAGTAGGAAATATGTGTGAAGAAGCGGTTGGCTGTATGCGCAGAAGCAGGGACGGCCAATGCGCATGCGCTAACAGCGTGGAGGTCAGTGCAGCGAGTCAGTCGGTGACAGAGGTTAGTCGCGTCATCTAGTGCACTGCCTTTCAAAAAACATTGTATTGTTTAATTACTTCTGGACTATAATCAACTTAATGCAATTGTAATAAATATTGTATATATTGTTATAAATATTGTATATATTGTTATAATAAATATTGTATAAATTATTTATAAATATTGTACATAACTTTTAAAAACATAGCCATAAAAAACAGACTGGGTAGTAGTGTACTCAGCAGTCAAATCCTCCCTCCTCCCTTCCACACTCACATCCCTACCTGCGCGGCCCGCTTCTTCACAAATATTTCCATCTGTACCACTGGTTTTTGTTTCTGTGCATCGTTCCTGTGGATCCGGGTCAGTAGTCGGTCATTTCAGTCTTTCATTTCACGTATCAGAAGAATGTTATTTGACTCTTCGTTCATAACACAATGAAAAGAATCTTGTGTAAATGAAAAATCCAGTATATTCTTTTATACTTGTTTCCCTTTTATTTTTCAGAATAATAAATTGCAATTTATCAAGGCACGTTGTGGCATTACAACATTGTTATTTCAATGCTAATGTAAAAGTTTTAAATGGTTTAGATAAAATAGTACAACAACATTTTTTCTCTCATTCTATTTTTTCAAATATAATTTATTTAAACAAAAAACATATTCTGTTTAATCTGTTTCTACAGTAGTTAAAAGGAAAATATATTTTTTCCTCGATGTATGCATCATGTATGAAGAAAGTACATAGATTTTAAAATGGAAAAGAGTGATGCGTTTGTAAAAATAATTGTATCAAACTGTTGAACCGCTGCCCTGAATTTAGCGAATTTTCAAAATTAAATTTATACGTTTTAGGATGTCATCCAACTATTTGGGAAATTGATCTACTCACGAAGACGCTGAATAGCTACCTATGTGTATGAAATATGTACGTATAATTAGTTTGCATCTTAGCCTTCAGCGACGACTCCCGCACTGCTTCAAGGTTCCACTTCGAGTTTGCACCTTGACCTTGCGGCCTTTTGTAATGAACCACTTCGCTTCGCTCGCAGCCTACAAACTTGGTTGTCGGCCTTGGATCAGTGGCCCCAAGTATACGTGGAAGAAGATCTAGAAGGTATACGTGGATTTGAATCGGGTACTTTTATGGTATTTTAGGTTTTGATCGATTTTAGGGAGGACCAAGTGAGCTATAAGGTCGTGTAAAAAACAAAATTTGCACAATAATATTCTACATATATATTTTTTAGATAAAATCCTAAACAAATTTAATTGTAGTATGGAAAATCTCAAAACACTTAACTAAATTACAAGTGAAAAAACATAGACCAAGACATGTAATTTAATTAAATAGCCCTTGCTGAGGAAGTGTGTAAGCGGGAAAAAAACACCCCTGAAGCTGCAAAATAAGAATTAAGCTTGTTTTTAATGTCGTATACACGAGGTATTCAGTCTGTTAGTACAATAGTTGCAGTAAAGCCGTACAAGTGAGATATCATCGACCAATATCTGGAGCGATCAGGGTAGCTCAGTTGGTAGAGCATTATGACGTACATTGTTACATCCGGTCAAAAAATGCTTCCGGTTGATGGATTTTTTTTTTAGCTGACGAACCCATTCGAGCGATTGAAAAGCTTATTAAAAGAGAAACACAATGGCGCAAACTAGAGCTTAATATCTTGCTTCATTTTAAATTAATGGGCAATCAAAGTTCTGGAAAATAAACTACTTATTCCTAATATCAACAAATTAATAACCTGATTTGATGCTATGATAGCAACATAATTTTTCATAACTTTGATTGTCCATTACTTTGAAACGAAGCAAGGTACTATAAGCTCTAGTTTGCGCCATTCTGTTTATATTTTAATACGTTTTTCAATGGTGTATTACATGATTACTTTGATATTTGAAATTTTTATCCCCCCAATGATTGGGCTCAAGCCCCCAAAAATCATAAAGATTCAGATATGACAAAAACATTTTCCTGTTGTGCAACACAAGATATATACAAAGTTTTGTTAACTTATTTTCAATAACAAAAACAATAAAGGGGATTAAAGGGACTTTATAAACACTCTGTATATATACATATATGTCATTTTTAATAACACCTCAAAACGTGTTCTGGGGACCATTATCGATGCTCATTTACTACAACCGACCTTAGGTCTCACCATAAGGGTCACTGCAATAGCTCATCTTTCCTTTGGAAATTCTATAATAACCGGAATGAACGGATTATTCTTCGAATTGATCCTTTTGGTGAACACATCCAAATTAAATGATTCTAGAGCCACGATGGCCGTGGTTGTTAAGGCGTCAAAGCTTTATCAATCGTCATGGCAACCATCAATGGAAAAGTTCCGGGTTCAATTCCCATTGACCCCTAATAATTTTCTAAATGGTTTCTTAACAGACATCGTTGGCTGTGGTTCGGATTCCACGTAAAACTGTAGGTCCCGTCTTCATTAGCCTTAAGTGCAAAACAACAGGACTTAAAAAAAAAAAAAATAAAATAAATAAATGATTCTAATGGTTGAAATAACCTGTTTTGTCCATCACTACTAACATTTGAATTGCATCACTATAATAACAAGTACATATAATAAATACATACTAGGCATTAATTAAAAAAAGGAATACATACAGGCACAAAATCAGCAGCTCTATGAAATTTAAACTTTTTACCTTATTCGCTTACGAATGTATAATAAGATTTTGTAACCATTCTGTATAGCCTACATCAAAATTCAAATTACATCAAATTTCAGCGTAAAAATCAACCGTAACCAAACTTCATCTTTAAATGATAGAAAACACTATTAAATGCTTGCTTGCTATCAAATGGGACTGAAACAATTTATTGAAGAAAAATATTTAGTTTAGAAACAGGAATTCCAATTAAACTCGGTACACTAGATGCGTCTGTGTAAGCCACCGCAGTAGTTTGGTATTTGTAATCTATTGGTGTTGTGTCAAGCATTTCAACAAAGGAACGTACAGCAAATTGAAATTATCAAGACAAAGAAAGTGGTTATAAATGTTAATAAATAATGTCATTAAATATAACTATTAAAAATAAATACTAACCATAAACACACTGAACGTTCTAATATACGATACTATCAGGTAACCGTATATGAATGATAATGAAATGAATGTATGTAGGATAAATATCGAGACTTATAAAATAATACCTACAGTTGGTGCAAACTAGGAGAGTGTCTGGCCTAATGGGCGTGTCATCCCTTCTATTTCTCTCCTAACCAGCCTTGGCGGTACAACCAATTCCACAAAAAACTACAGTCGGGAGCGCGGAATAAGGCGGGTGAGAATTTCTGCGCTGTTGCCAGATATGGTACTGGTAAAGCGAGAATCGCTCGTTCTGCGGCACGATCTGGCAACACTGAGCAGTGTTGCCTAGTCCGAGCGCCACTGCCCACCCCCACTTTTAATAAAACTTTTATTTAAAACTTGTAAATAAAACAGTTCTCGTTTTGTGTATAGCGGTTAAATGTTAGTAAATATTTGCTAAATGAACAACAGTTAAACAAATAATTAACCAAATCAAATCATTCAATATTTTCAGCCTGTTTATTAAAAATATAATGTTATTAGATTTAAGTATCTATTCAATAGATTATTATTTGTAAATATACAATTATAACAAAATACTATGAGATGCTCTTCTTTTTCAGTTATTGTTTTCTTTCACTTTAAAATTAGATTTACACAACTTTTATAAATTAACGAAAAGATTTACAAACGCAATACAAAACAAATACTAAAATATACTTAATTATAAAAAACAATGAATGAAAACGTGAATCCAGAATAAATAAACAGTGTGGTCGGAGCGTTCGTGGCAGGACCTTTTAGTTTCGCTCGCAATTTTATTGTCGTTAAACAAGCACTTTAAAAACCAAAACGGTGCTTTGGAGACAAAAAATTTTTAAACAACACTTTTAGTACGTGTGATTCCTAAAACTTTCCCGCTGACAAACATCGCTATTTGAAAATTTTTAAAAATCCTCGCTTACTGAAAATTTTATGTCAGATGATTCCAAAAATTAAGTTTGCATTTTACTTTTTTAATGTGTACAATTACGTAAAAAAATATTTCAGGTAAAAAATGAGAAGGGTAGAATCGTACATATTTCCTCTAAAAACCTGTTTAAAAAAAATTTATTTAAGATAACTCAACCCATAAGTCACCTACGGCTAAGGAGAGCAAATCAGGTTACAAATCGACAAACTATTTGATCTGGTAAAAGACTACTTTTCTTGGCTTGCACGATATGACAGCAGCGCAAAAATTCTCACCCGCCTTATTTCGTGCTCCCGAGTGTAGGTCCGCAAATAACATTTAACTGAGGAAATGGACAGCTAGTCTTCTTATTTTACCTACTTTATACTTTCATACAACATTTATATACAAAAGTGTTTTACCTTTTAGAGAAACTATGACAAATATCTACAAATTTGATTTTGTTTCATAAAGAATGCATAAGATGTTATAATTGTTACAAAAGTTGCTTATAAAATAAAAGTGATTACAACAAATATTCAAAGCAAGACAATTTTAGGCAAAAAGAAAACTTTTGCTAGAAAGTGGCCATTAGGACCACTCTAAGCGGGTTTACGGTCAGTAGGTTACAAAATCATAAATTTGACTACTTAAAAATTGTTATTGACATTTTATTTGAATTAACACGATCACAATAACATACATAACTACAGTAATTCTAGAAGTTATTTCAAAAGTATGCAAAAAACAAAGAAACAACAGAGTCACCGGTGGCGCCGCCTGGCGGCTTAGTGTAATAATGGACTTACTGTACAGTGAAGAACCGAGGTCTATATTTTTTATTGAGGTTGTACTGATCCAGTACCCACTTTACTTCCCACCTCGGACGTGAGAGATCCGTACTTATTACTGGCACAAATGTAGAAATTAGGTATGTGGGAAAATGTAAGATTTGTCTCTTCATTTAAAGACTTTTTTTCAATAACAACATCCTCCCCATGACCCGTTATTTTGTCCTGTTTATTCGTCGGTTCTTCGATAATATTTCTTTATAACATAAACTACTGAATTAATTTACCAATATATTATCTAGTTCAGTTCAGCAGCATCTCCCCCACTCGGTCCCCGAGGCTGACTCTCCGCTGATGAAGCGAGCGAGCGCTGTTATTTCATTCCAAAGCAATTATACGATCCAATTTAAAACGAAATTGTTTCCACTAAGAAATAAAGCGTTTCAAACAATTTTGCTCGCAGTAGTTTTGCAACAAACGTTATAAATTTATTTTCAAGCCATCCGGCGGTTCGTGATTCTATTCCTGGTGGAAAAAGTGATTTAAATATGATAAATTATACCCCACAGACAAAACAATGTTGCAATGTATTCCCACGTTAGACAACTCTGAATACAATAATAATTCAACCACGCAGCTGAACCGCTGACGTGAGTTGAGCAAATTTCCAAAATTAAGTTTATAGGAATATGTTTTAGGGTTTCAACCGACAATTCTTTGGGAAATAGGTCTACCCACGACGGTGCCGAATAGCTGCAAAATGATTCGCACGCAATTCCGCATATTGGGAATATTTTCAATACACAAAGCATTGCGTGCTTCGCACGCCATTCCGCATATTGGGAGTATATTCAATACACAAAGAATTGCGTGCTTCGCACGCCAACCCCCGTATTTGAAGTATCTTCAATACCAATGCATTGCATGCTTCGCACGCCAACCTCGGGGCAGAATCCACCACATGGCTTTGAACCGGGTACTTCTATGGTATTTCACGTTTTGATCGATTTTGGGGGAACCAAGCGAGCTATAAGATCGCGTAAAAAAATTGTGCAGAATAACATTCTACATTTATATTTGTAGAAAAAACTCTAAAAAATTCATTCTCGTAGGAAAAATCTCAAAAAATAGTTACTTCCTGTCAAAACACGTACTTCCGATTGTTGGATTTTTTTGGCTAACGAACTCGTCCGACTGACGCAGACAACCAACATGTGTACCAAATTTGGACCAAATCAGATTTAAAATGCGCAAGCTAGATTACGAAATCATATATAATACATATACATGATTTTTAATAAAACCCCAAAACGTGTTCTGGGGACCATGATCGGTGCTCATTTGCTACTCCCTACCTTGGGTCTTACCATAAGGGCCACTGCAATAGCTCATTTTTCCTACGGAAATTCGCTGATAAATTGGAGTGTCTGTCTGTGGTTCAAAACATAAGCTTTTTTCTTGGCCCATATGTTTAGTCACACATTGCCTAAACAGTAAACACCCATTTACTATTTTTTGTCTGTCTATCTGTCCGTCTGACTGTTTGTTTGGCCGGGCTAGTCCCCGGAATGGATGAACCGATTTTGACGAAACTTTCATTAACATTGTAGAGGACTTTTCATAGAATATTTAAAGCTACTTTATACTCCGAAAATATATAAAACTCCTGTAAAAAATTTGGAAAAATGTAGAAATTATGGATTTTGTGTACAAATGTTGGGGATATTGCGAGTCTATTTCGATCTCTGTCTTACATTTTGTACAGGTCACAGCTACCCCCACCATCCAACTTATATCCAAGTGCTTCTGTCCTAATCAAATCATAATTTCCGTAAAAAAAACACAATATACAATAATACGTTTGCCTTGGTATCACCATATATCACCGAGGTTGTTAGCGAGCGAAGCGAGCAGGTGCAGCACCCCTAGTACATAATAATACAAGCGGTTTTGTCCTGACTAACTGACATAGAATTAACGTAGAACCATTGCATTTGGATAACCTAATAGAACTCCGATCCAATGCAATATTTCAATCCACTGGAAATTCGACGATAGTGGCGCTATCTTTAGGGAAACGACGGAAGCGGTGTGAAGCACCAATGCTACCAATGATTTCTCCCTAGCGCTACCTAGCGGCGCGATTATGCACTATTTTCCCGACAACCTTTTTTCGGCACACAGCCCCCGTATGCATGCATGATCTATTTTATTATTAATGATCTATGGTAGAACGAAACTGCTGAAGATACAAATACGAAAATGTATTCTTATATGGACATAGACGCACAGTAACAAAAGATTTAGCCAAATTTTGATTTTAAAGCGAAAAAATAGTAAAAATTCGAAGGTTTAGTACCAGCCCTATAACGGATATTCGGAATAAAAACTTATTAAGATCGTTTGTTGCATACATTCCCACCATTACCCTAAATTTAAAATCAGTTAATTATTCTTCGGGTTTTTTGTATACAAAGCTAGAGCGAAAACTATTCGATCGATTTCAAACAAATTTGCACCAGACATGTCAAGTAGGCCTGCATAGATGCACGAAAATAGGTTTTTAAAAATTTTGAAAAACTACCCCCTTTTTTGGCAAAAAACCCAAAAAATCAGTTATTATTTTGTTTATAAAAAAAACGGATATAACGACCGTTTTTGGCTTATTTGTAGCCTTTAACGTACTCTACCGTATGCAAAAAAACCACATCTTTCTAAAAATTCTCGTTTAGTTAATAATAATAATAATAAATAATTTTTTGGGTTTTTGGCCACAAAAGGGGTTGTTTATCAAAAATTTTCAAAACTTTTGTTCGTGCATCTATACAGGCCTAATTGACGTGTTTGGAGCAACTTTGTTCGAAATCGATCTAATAGTTTTCTCTCTAGATAGTAATAATAATTATTATTAGTTAATTTTCTACCTTAATAAATCACCTCTCCTGCCCCACCTACAGTTATAAAGTCACATTGAATCTGTTTAATAATTTAAATAAATATGTTTGCGAGAAAGTATGTGCCAGTTCGTGGTACCGTTTATTTTATAGTATTCCTCCTCGAGCAACAAGTTGATGTGATAACCACCAGAGTGCAGGCCCGAGTTGGAACACAAATTCGGTCCGTATGTGCTTTCACATTAAAGTAGAGTACCAGGAGACCGAGCTAAAGCTCGATTATAAGCAGGGCTATGATTTCAATAATAAATATTGGATTATTGAGTTTTGAGGTTAGGCCTATAACATTAAACAACTAAATAAAGGGAATATACAACATACCTGTAGTAAAAATACAGTTTAAAGGATTAACCATAATCTCAACGCTATGCCTCAGAAATAAGTCAGGCCTAAATTAAAGTTTAATATTTCAATATCGATTTAGGCCTAGGGCCTAGTTTGCTCACGTCAATAACTATTAATGCAAATTTCCGTGAACATCGTTTAGGTTAGGCCTATAACATTAAACAACTAAATAAAGGGTATGTTTATTTAGCAGAAGTATTCGTTGCCATGGTAACTATAAATAGATACAACATTAGGCTTACCTCTAATATAATACAGTTTAAAAGAAAACAGATGATTATTGTAATGGCATTGAAAACATTTGCATCAGCTGTGCTTTGTATTGTTTAAAATGGACAAATTTCACTTTTTAATTTAATAAAAAGACGTAGAAAACGAATTTTTCCAGACTGGTAACCATTTCCAATCGATTTCTCGTGGCCAAAAGCCCCATATATAATCAAAAAATCAAAAATCCTTAGACGGAGATTCCAGATCCATTTAGCAGACAGACAATTATCTCTCGCTTTAGAAGATAAGATTGTTTCGTCATAAATTGTCAACATTTATTGAAATTAATTTTATTTGAAAGATAGTTAAACTTTGAATGTGGTAAATTTATTGAATTTTCGAATTTGCATTATTGACACAGAAGAAAAATCTCATTATTATTTTTTTTTTTTTTTGAGTTAAGTCAAAGAACAAATTTAGTGAAAAACAAATGTTATAATGTTAAATGTTATGTCGGATGGTCCTAATATTTAAAAAGTAATTTTCAGAATAATTTTCTGATCAATACTACTCCAGTAGTTTTATTACGCCTTTAACATTGATTTCTCTCATGAGAGTAGAAATTTTGCTGGGTCTGCCGAGCTTTAATGAAAAATGTATTTAATTTCGTTTACATTTAATTGAACTTCGCTTCGCTCGCGGTTTAAAAATTCGCTAAAAAATCTCGTTAATCTTTGGTTCGTTTGTACATAGGTTTGTAAAATTATGAAACCAGGCTTAACAGTAATTACAAGATTAATTATAACCTCAAATACATGGTTTAGAAACGTGAGAGGCTTTCATTACGATTTTAGTCCTAGTTCTACTATCATCTGTCAACTAAAGTTTTGAAACCAGGCCTAAATACAGTAAAAATTATTGCAGGATTAACATAACCTCAATACTATGTTTCAGAAATAAACCAGGCCTATATTGCAAAATTGACTATTCGAATTTATTCATCTTTGCCAAGTTTACCTTTTTTTTACAAAATAAATTGTTAAATAAGGCCAGTATAAATTGGCTTGTTTATAAACAGCTGTTTTTATCGTTTTATTTACTATTTCGTTGTTATGGTAACCAACATGGCAACCCATAAGACCCTATGTTAAAATTTGTCAACTTTTAAATTAGATTTTCTCAAAAAATTGCGTTTTTACAAGAAATACAACTATATGGGTGTACTTAAAAATCAAAACTACACATAAATACAAAATTTCTTTGAATTCGTTAGAACCGTTTTCGAGATCCGCGACAGATACAAAGATAGATACAAGAATTGCTCATTTAAAGTAATCGTATGTAAACTTTGATAGCAGAACAGATGTTACATATTTTCTCATCCGCTCGCCGTTCAATTCCAAGTGGAGTAAATTTAATGCAAAGGTGGTCATGTGACGTTACACCTTTTTTTCACAAATGGCGATGCAATAAACACTCGAAAAAGAATTTTACAATAAATACATAAATACTATATTCAGTTAAAACAAAAATTCAAATTGTGTTCAAGAGCCATTTTATTGCAAAGCGACTGTACTGCACGGTGTAACGCTGGGATCGAACAAGACTTTTAATTAGTGGTACAACCTTTGCCTCGTGTCTCGCTGCTCGTACAGTCAGATGCACATTGTAGTTGAATTTTAAACAAGTGTAAGCGTAATTTTGAGGTTATGTAGTTTCAAAACATTGAATATAAATAATAGAGCACTCTACAAGAAGTTTTCGTGAGATACAGATATGTATTATTATCTAGCGAATATGTGTAGGCCGGGAGTAGTAAATGAGCACAGATCATGGTCCCCAGAACACGTTTTGGGATGACATTAAAAATTGTGTATATGTGTTAATGTTTTCGCACTCTAACGGCCGAATTTTAAGTCCGATTTGGTCCCAATTTGGTACAATTTTTTTTCGTCTAAGTATCTCAAAAGAATTTGTCAGCAAAAAATCCAACAACCAAAAGCACGTTTTTTGACCAAAAGTAACTATTTTTTAGATTTTTCGTTCTAGAATGAAACTTTGTTCCCCAAAATCGATCGAAACGTAAAATACCATAAAAGTACCCAGTTCAAATACGCGTGGGGGATTTTATCGAGCAAGCGTCTTGTGCTCCGATGCCAACGGCAAAGTTTATACGCTGCGAGCGAAACGAAGCAGTCCATAACACGAGGCCGCAAGGGAGTGGAACGAAGGAGAAGGTGAGTGCTGGATGCTTGGATGCAAACAAATTCTACTACAGATAGCGCCAATTAGCATGGAGAGCGAAGAGGGGAGTGTGCAAGTCTCCTACGTCGTCTCCCACCACATTTCCCCTCTCGCGGCGGAGTACAGTCAGAGCACCGCTCCACGCGTTTGTCTGCCACCAGCCTACCTAAAGCCGGGTTTACACGCTACGATAAATCGTAACGATGTGATTGTAATAATTTACCGTTACGATAAATCGAAAGAGTGAGCACTGTTTACATGCAACGATTTCTTGTCCAATCTTGAGTGACGGATATTTAATTTTTGATAGTTATTTCTTATAAACCGTACGCAATGCATTAAGTTTTTTAACAGTGTTTCTGTCTGCTAACGGATCAAATTCCTCGTATTGTTGAACGAGTGCTGAGTACGCAAGGTCTTTTTTTATCGCTGTCGGAGTATTTTTTGCTCTTAATTTGCCACAAGCAGGTAAAACCCCGACATAGTTAAAAAAAAAAAATTAACTGGGTGTGCTTAAGACCACACGTTGGAAGTGATAACTTCTATGACTACGGGGATTTTTAACTCGGTAAATGTGTACAATTATAAGGATTATAAAACTGTAGGCCTATTTGTTCAAATTGTTTATTTATATCCGTTATTATATATTTAAAGAAAGGTAAAAATATTATCTTTTAGTTACCTTTTATTTCATATTGATAGATCAAATGATTTAGAAGTTGTTAATATTACAGTAAAGAAATTAATAATCAAATATGTTATACAAAGATGTACGAATGTTTGCGAAGTTAAACAGTAGGTATCCTTCTTTAAATTTGTAAAAACGAATATATTGATGATCAAAGGTTAGTTTTATATACAGTTTATAACCCCAAAGCAAATCTTATAACGTGTAGAAGCCCATATAACTTATAGTTATAGAAGCCTACATTAGTTGTATAACTAATATATAAGAACATTAACATCACAAGAAATTTTAATGGTTGAAGTTGTAAACATAACCCCAAAATATAATCTACGCTGGGTTTTGTTTAAGAATTACAGATGATGGGCGAAATCAGCTGTTATATTATATTAACTAATTCTTATGTGTTAATTTGATTGCTATGCTAATAAATGTAAATAATGTATTAATAATATTCCCTCTCCACGATCTGACTTGTGTCTAAACAGAAGCGTGACGCGAGATCTCGCGAGAAATCTGGCGTGATGCGAGATCTCGCGGGAAATCTGGCGTGATGCAAGATCTCGCGAGAAATCTGGCGTGACGCGAGAT
>JAGFPH010006999.1:43728-70774 GCA_018207615.1 Philaenus spumarius | reverse complement strand
ACATTTATTCGAAATCAATCTAATAGTTTTCTTTCTAGATAATAACAATAATATTTATTAGTTAATCTCCTAATTTAATATCAGCTCTCCTACAATTAAGAAGTCACAGTGAATCTGTTTAATAATTTAAATATGTTTGCGAGAAAGTATGTGCCAGTTTCTGGTACCGTTTATTAAATTAGTGTTTTAGTTTTTAAAAGATCTGTTTTACAGAGGTTAGTTCCATAACAATAACAATTTTCAAAACATAGACCACATCAGCTGTTTACTTTGCGTACAGTACGCACAGTAAACAGCTGGATTGCGCAAGTATTACTTTACCACACTCCAGCTGTTTAGCCGTGCGCTAAAGTAAAACAAAGAGGTTATAATTACTTAACGCTAAACACATGTAATTTAGTTTGCACACTGCTGTGAGTGTGGAAAACGCTCTTTATTAAACAGCTGTAAGAAAATATTATTTTAAATCGTGTTACGCACTGCAAACAATCTACAACTTGACCACCCACAGGAAAAATATGTTTCAAGCAGTTGACAGTGAGTAACGATTATTGGATAAAAACTAGACGCGAGCGATATACCGCTTCCTCAACGCGAAGAAGAGTGGTAAGGATAGTCCTGGAATTAAAACGAGTAATTGTTTTTGTGATTCATCCTTCAACTATCTACTACCACTCTGCATTATGTACCAATTTCAATAAAGCCTTTATGTTTTGTTATTAGTCACGTACTTGGAGATAACGCATGCGCAAGAACAATAGCTATCTTTATAGCAGAACAAGTTATCCGTTTCGAAGAGGTTGGATAGTGTACACATTATCAGAAATCATTTTTTCATAGCTTGAAGCCTGTTGTTCAGAGCTATTGCATTTGGACCAGTATTCATATTCATTAACTGACTTAGTTACTCAACACAACTGAACCCTTTGTGAATATTAACTCCGTATAACTGAATTCAATGCTAGTGCTATAATATAAAATAATGTTAATACAGTTTGATTTTACTTTGCTAAACCTAAACTATTAAATAATCTGATTCAATGAAGGGACGTTTAAAATTAAATCGTTTAGGACATGGGCATACACAGAGAAGGGCTACGGGCTGCAACTGCCCCTTCCAAGATAGGAAATATATAAGAAAACAAAATATAAATAATAATTTTTTTTAATTTGTAGTGTTAAATTAAACTACATTTTGAAAGAAATTAATTACAAAATAAAGAAATTCGCAACATCTGCGAGAAGTTTATACATGTTGAGGACAAAATCAACCAAATAAACTCAGCTGTCAATCGGGATCAGTGCACGACCTTGTAAATCAAGCATTTACGGTGGACGACCTGCTGTATTTTGAATTAATATATAAATAGAACAATTTCAAGTTTGTTACTTCAGCTTTTGTATGGTATACGTTTCAAAGAGATTGGATTATATTTTCATCGCTAAAAAGCAGCTAAATTCGGCCAACGTTTAATTCGTCGCAGATAGCGTTACCACTACAGCAACAGCTGTTTCGATAATCGAATTTTGAAGGGTTGTAAAAACAAAACTTACTGTGCTGTACTCACGAGTGTGGACCTGGAAAGCACGCATCCCGCATGGCACAGTGCATTGGTTTTGCCGTGTCACTTATTTTAAATGCATTTCTAAAAACATCGCTCTGCATCTCTTCTCTTGAAAACACGGAAGTTCTCTTTAATAAAAATAAGTAAGTGTGTTTAACAATAGTATTGAAGGATGTTACCGAGGTGATCCCACTAGGATTTGAAAGTCGGCATTTCTGCGGAAT
This sequence comes from Philaenus spumarius, assembly GCA_018207615.1. NCBI lineage: Eukaryota > Metazoa > Arthropoda > Insecta > Hemiptera > Aphrophoridae > Philaenus > Philaenus spumarius. The sequence continues at coordinate 68,985 of JAGFPH010006999.1, read as the reverse complement.
CGGAGGGTTGATAGTTCCGCAAAACATATTAGTGACATGGCCATCTTAGCGCCTGTAAATCTCAGGTCCACACTCGTGAGTACTACACAGTAGATGTTTTGTTCTTGCTATTTATCTATGCTTGCAAGTAATTTGACCCCAAGAGATTGTATTGGTTCTTGCAACACAAAATAGAGTTTGGTTTTTTACTGTAAACATTTTGTTAAGTTCTTCTAAATAATCAATACTTTTAACGAATACAAACCTAAAATAATTCAAAACGAGGCCTATTTAAACGTTTTTCTTTTGTCAATTGCTCAGTTTTATATGGAAAAATCAGTTTATTTCTAGTTAAACTTGAATTCGTCAGTAAAAAAATAATGATTTTAACTACATTGTGACAAATATATGATTATTATACGGATATAAAGAAATATCCGTTTTGGAATATTCTAGTCCAAAAAAATGGTGTATGTATGTATGTCCAAAAAAAACTGACTGTATGTATGGATTCAGTGTTAGCGCAAAATCTATTGGGCCAATTTCGTACAAATTTGCACAAAATTTGTATTTCTGTTTAGGCAATTTGCATCCAGTCCTAGCAAACTATTGTTAGAAAATTCGTCTTTTAAATAAATATTTTTGAAGTTATACTTCTTTGCGCCCGTTGTAATCGGGATGGGGTGTCGGTCAATAAACCGCGTCACGCGTTAGGAGTAAAGTCAGGAAAGTGCCTTTTTATACCTTTCTGCGTATATTCGTATACTTTCCTATACTTCAAAACGTCGGATTATTTGAAACTTTGCACACTTATCAAGGATCAATGACAATGCAATATTAATTTTGTTGGGTAAGTGAGCACTGATCATGGTCCCCAGAACACGACGTGATTTTCACCCCCTTCAAAAAGTCGGATTGATTTGAAACTTTGCACACTTATCGAATACCGATGAAAATGCAATACTAATTTTGCCAGGTGTAGTAAGTGAGAACTGATCATGGTCCCCTGAACACGTTTTCGGCAGCCATTAAAAATGTTATATACAGGGTGATTCACGACGATATGCAGAAACTTCGGAAGCTCATTCATTTTGTTGTGTGTAGTAAGTGAGCACTGATCATGGTCCCCAGACTAACTGTGACCAACCAAACAGATGCAACGATAGTATTCATAAGCGTATGTAACAAAGAAGGAAAAAATGGGATATTAATTTTAAAATATGCCTTCAGTGTTGGTTAGTGTTTTTATCATCTACAAAACAGTAGGGCTACTCTAAGTTACGACTAGTTTTTCCCAAAATATATTAAATCAATAGTAGGTCTATACCATTGGATGGTCAAAGAAGTATAACTTCCACCGTCTGGTCCGACGCAAACCCAATTTTGTTTTCTTAAACCAAATCAAGTGTAGGTTTTTAAAGTGTGTTAAAATCTTGTATGTATTTCTAAAATTATTTAGTTTTTAATAGTGTAATTGTACGAGTGGATCGAGCTTAGGATTAGTGTTTACTAATTTAAATTACATTTTTTTAAATTGACTCAATTTGTAAAAATGTAATACCATAATTTTATTTAAAAAAAAAAAACATAAAAGCAATAAACAAATAATTTTGTAAGAGATTGGTAAATTTTTCTTCTTACCGCAGGGTCTATGTTCCTTACACACTTTTGACGGGAAACATCTGTTTCAGTTTTATAGAGACGAAACATAATCGGTCGACTCAAATGTTAAAATCCGACAGTCAAGACCTTCGACCCAAGGTTACCGGTTGTACATCCCATAGTCGAGGTCGGACTGTTGCCCTTTCATTTTAATACAGTTTTATTTACGACACGATACGAGTCGACATTGAAATCAACGGCTTGCGTTTAAATCAACCACCGTTTTTGTCGGTATCCGTTCGTAATCGAAAATATTATTCAAATTTATTGTCCGAGTCTGCGAAACAAGTTGGAGTAAAGTTGTATTGAAAGTATGCAAATTGTATTTAGGTTTGCCTAAAGATTTTTAAACGTTTTCAGCTAAAAGAGTTATGTGGTTAAGATAAATTCAAAATGTAAGGACATGTTTCATTCAGTTGTAGTCACAATTTAAATATTATAATTCAGAATTTTACCGTCTGCTTTTTCTGAATTACGGATCATTTCGTGTGTGTTAAGTAAATTAGAAATGTTTTCCGATTTTGTTATGCATCCTAAAGTCCCGTAAGGATTGCAATATCTCAGCTTCTAGTGTAGGAAGATGATAGTCGCACTATAATGGATAGCTCTTTATTGGGGCTATCTACAGGTTATGCCAAAACACAGGTTCCAGATACAGTGTTCCAAAAAACCTAAAAAAACATGTTTAACTCTTTCATGTAAGCTAATTGATGCACTCCTCCCCTAAGTTATTGTTAACATGTGCAGTTGCCTGTGTTATTAATTTGTCCTTATATATTATTTCTCAAAGGTGTATTTGTGGCAAAGCCATATCTCCCTTAATTCCTCATCAACACTGATAATTCAATCATCATTTTAAAGCTTATGTTCCCCGCTATTGATAGACAAATAGTTTAAAATTAATGTCTTCGTTAAACAAATTGATGAAAAACTTTCCTATGAAAGTTCATATGATTCCTAATGAAAGGCGCCATCTATTAACAGTCTATTTAACTAGCATGACAGCTGTTAGATTGTTTACATACTATATACAAGTGTAATCTACCACGCAAATCAATCAAGTTGTAAACTGTTATTTATAAACCGATGTAAATAAATAAATGTAACTAACAGAATTAAATCAACGTATTTAAATCAGGTAAATGTAGGCCTACTCCTAACTTGCAAAATATTCGCACGGGTCAGCTAGTAGTTTATTAAATGCACTTCTAACAAAACTTCTGGTGAGCCATAAATCATAAGTTATTATTTAGATGTGGATTATTTACTAAACTTGTAAATAAATAAGACACAGAAAGCAATTCAGGAGGCACAGAAGAAAAAGGGAAATAAAAACCTGTACTGTACGAATTAATCGTTATATATTCATTTACAAAGTTTGCCATGTACAGTAGGAAATATATGTGAAGAAGCGGTTGGCTGTATGCGCAGAAGCGGGAACGGCCAATGCGCATGCGCTAACAGCGTGGAGGGCACGTAGCGAGTCAGTCGGTGACAGAGGTTAGTCGCGTTATCTACTGCACTACCTTTTTTTAAAAACATTGTAGTGTTTTATTATTTCTGGACTATAATCAACTTAATAAAATTGTTATAAATATTGCATATATTGTTATAAATATTGTATACATTGTTATAAATATTGTATACATTATTTATAAATATTGGACATAACTTTTAAAAACATAGCCGTAAAAAACAGACTATAGTAGTGTACTCAGCAGTAAAATCCCCATTCCGCCACACATAACATACCATCCTCCCTTCCACACTCACACCCCTACCTGCGCGGCCCCTTCTTCACTTATATTTCCATTTGTAAGCGCCATTTCACAAATTGACGGTTCATACAGAGTTTTCCGGATTCAGTTATAATTTAAGATTCATCAACTGCACTTTTTGTTGTTAATTAACTTCACAAACATAATTTTTATAAGTATTATGTAATTTGTATAATTTACTTCATTGCACTTCAAATGGCACTTTTTTTTACTTTGAGAAGTTATATACAAGAAAAAATTTAATTTTGAAGGAAATGCAAAGGTTTAATGAAATTGTACTTTTAAAGTATCATGAATGATGTTTGAATGATCAGTAATAATAATTATTAGTCTTCAATTTCTAAACCTTCTTTTCCTATTTAAGTATTTTATTACCTCCAATGATAAATAATTGTCGAAAGGCTAACCTCCTTTGCCATCCATAGTAGAGTTTGTTTTAGAAAATTTCCCGTATAAACCTAGTTCAAAACTACCATCGTACAAATTTTAACATTTTATTTGTACTCCTAAATGATTATGCAACATCATTTTCTTCGCAGCCAACTGTCATAAAAAAGCAATGATAATTATGATGGATGTAAAAAAATAGCCATTATCGTATGAATTTACATTTGCAATTAATTATAATTACGAATTTATTACAATAATTTACCACTTATATAAGAGTTAAAAAGGTAGTTCGTAGCCTACAATAGCTAGCATAATAATACATAGGCCTAAACAAGGCAAATTTTAAATACAAATCAGATAGTTATATGAAGCAGCTAAAAATATTTGGATACTTTTATGCTATGAGATCTTTACCAAAAATATTATTCATTCATGTATATAACATTACTAGCTGCCCGATCTGGCTTTGCCCGGGTAGACAAATCAAAGTTAAATGTATATTAACAGAAAAAAAATCAATAAATACATTACACTATGTATTTCTTATGGGGATTTTTAGTAACTTTGACGCCCCAAATACACCCTAAAATTTCGAATTTTTTTAAACCTTTTCTTAGCGAGCACCTAGGGATAGAGGAAGCTACATACCAAATTTCATTCCAATCCGTTGAGTAGTTTTTGAGAAATCGTGATGAGTCAGTGAGTGGTATTTGGCTTTTATATATATAGATTAACAACAACTTGCTCTTCTCATTGTGTTTAAGTTGCTGGTATTCACTGCGTAGAAAAAACAAGATTTTCAAACATTTTTAGTTTCATTCCTATATGATTTGATAGTGAAGTTTTACTTTATTTAAGGTGTTATTCATCATATAACTCCGATTTAAACTATGTTCCTATGTTAAAAGCCAACCCCAAGCGGCTGGCTGGCTGGCTGAGTGCAGTGCCCTCTTAATACTCATGATATTTTGTACCGTAAAATTGTTCTTTCTTGAACCAGCTAATAATTATTGCTTTCTCCATTTTATTTATTTATAAGTTTAGTAAATAATCTAAATTATTAACTTGTGATATTTTGCTAGAAATTTTTTTAGAACTACTGTATTTTAATAATTATTACTAAATCAAAACGAAAACCTACTACTGTGATTTTACTAGTAATACTATATTTATATAAAAACTTTGCCCATGAGATTAACGGTCCGTGTGTAACTCTGGGCTACACAGTTATTTAGTCCTCGAAGGTTTTCCGCGCCCTGTGAAAAACTCCTACACGGCACGCGGAATATCTTGAGCTGTGCCACCCATTAAAATTTGAACAGTTTACAGAGTGGGCTGGGGAAGGATTCACTCCAGCGCATGCGCGGCCTTGCAGCCAGATAAAATCTTTTTCGCTGAATTTTTGAAGAAAATAAGAGCTATTACACTCGACCCAATTTGAAAACGGTTGTTCAGAGAAGGGTAGGACTCGTTTGTATGATTTTAATAAAATTGGTCCGAATAAAGTCAATAATCTTGTGGTAATCTTTTGGTGGCGCTAGGAGATCGGGGGGGGGGGGGGGGGGGGGTGACAATGCTGGGATGAAAACTTATGTTTTTAGAATCTGCTAATCGCCCACTTACTGTTCCCTTACTCTGAACAACACCCAAGGCTCTGTTAGAGTTTGTGCACGAAACGACTTTTGTAGGTTGGCTAGTAACGCCACAGCCATCTTGAATCGTAAGCCACGAGATCGTTGAAACTTCCATTCGTAATCTCGTGTTTATGATTCTATTTATAAATGAATAATCACGGAAATAACTTTAGGCTGGGTTGCACCAACCGGGATCAAATACCTAGATCAGTAAATCCTGGATCAATTATTTGATCCAGGTATGGTGCAATAGAAACAACCGATCAAAGTAGTTGATCCTGGATCAAATACAACTTTGATCCTAGATCAAAACTGATCCTGGTTGGTGCAACTCAGCCTTAGACTATTAAGAAATCTTTATATATTGTTTAAGAAAATTATTGTGTTAAAACCCTAAAAAATGCATTAAAAGTTATTAATTGACCTTTTATTAAAAAGAGTCGTAGATTTCTTTCAATTATGAGGTATACGACAAAAGCACACAGCCTTTAAGAACAATTTAAGAGGTTTCAAAACTTTTTAAGTTGAGAAGTTGCGACCGAAACTCGTTAGTACGAAGTGTATGTTTTCGCTGTTTTACCGAAGGTGAAGTAGACCCTTAAGGGTCTGCTCCAGTAAAAATAAAATGGATTTTTATCCCATAAGAGCAATGTTAAATTTCATACCATTTATTTCGTTTACTTTTTATCATAAAATTGTTTGCAAGGTCTCATTTTAAGCACAGTCACAATACGCATCCTTCTTGCAATTTACATTTTTTAAAATTTCTTTCATTTGTCAAGTAACTGACATTTAGTAAGTACAAAGTTTGAATTTTTTTCCTAACACAATAAAAAATTAATAATGAAAAATAATTTGCAAGTAGGATCCGAAATTGTATAAAGAATATTCAGTTTTTTTTTCAACACTCAATTACAAAAGATAGACTTATAAAATGGTATGAAATGAGGCAATGTCAAAGCGTTCAGATGCAAGAAATTGCACTGGTTAGATAGGGATACAGTGATACCGGAAGTGCGTTTCCTGTTGGTTTCTCGTTTACTGGAGCAGACCCTTAACTAAAGCAATCATGTAATACTGTAAAGTATGTCTGTAGGTATATTTCCTACCTGCCTTTACTTTAACATTAAGGTCCAAAGATTAGGGCTCCTTCATACAAAATGACAATACTTCACAACTCACTTTTACAATTAATTTATAAAATTAATTAGGTAATTATTTGTATTAAAGATAGTGAAACCCCCAGTCGGTAAAGCTAAAGTTCTGCCTTATCTACCAGTCTAACGTACCTCATCAACAGGGTATCACTAATACATTTTGTAAAAGTATTCCATAAATACAACTAGTTAGTTTCTTTGCATTTGAATTCTAAATAAATATTTTGTAAAAGGCACTAAATGGAGAATTTTAACATAAATTAGAAAAATCACATTATACATTTTTTTTAAAGTAGGTAGCCTACTGTATATACGTGCAATATTAGTTTATAACCATAAAATAATACATGGATAAATGCTCTACTCACAATCTACCCTAATAAACGGTAATTATATTTAAATACATGTGGTATTGCTTTTGTTTATGAATGTGGGGGACCTATCGTATGACGTGGGTGGCTTGCAGAGCCTCAAGATTTCTAGAAATAATCCTGTTACGCCAACACAGAACAATCTGATATTGACAGTTCACGACAGTCTGGCTGACTTTGCGACAAGAGAGTTGACGACGTATAGCCCAGTCGGTGTAAGTTACAACTACCAGTAATTTGCAATACGGCTGATGTTTTTTTATAAGTACCTTAAAGTATTTAGATAAACATAAAAATAAGTTTACCAGTCTATCGATTTCCCAAAGTCGAAAAAAAAATCGATTATCATTCTTTTTCGATTATCCTTTATATTTCGAGCTGGGATGAAGACAGAGAAAAATAAAAAAATACCACCGTGTAGGGGAAGTATTTTTCAATAAAAAAAGTCATATGTATTTACTTCGTCCGAGCAATGGTTTGTCTGAAAAAAATTCGATAATGCAGGTATGTATTTTGCAGCAGGGGAAATCACTAAAAGGGAAATCTCATTCATATATGAAACGTTGGCTCATTCTAAATTGGCTGAATTTTAATATATCGAATTGAAATTTGACATAGGAGTTAAAATATATATTGTAAATATTTGTGCTGAGTCTCAGCTTGTTATATTGAAAATTACCCGATATAGAGCCACTTGACTTATCAATGGGTTTCTCGATTTTAGGAGTACCGGACCCACGAACTAATATCAATCTATTCCAGTTTCGTTAATTTTTGGAATATCAACATAAAATTTGTTTTACAAGTTGAATACGCCAGTATAAATATTCTTAGTAAGTAGGAACGATTTTTTTCATGTTATTTTTAAAAACGAGGCGCTTGAAAATAGTCTTCTGTTTTACCTATCTCGTTTTAACTATAAAACCTTTGGTTTCAACGACTCCATTTTGGACATTTTTGAACATTTTTTTTTTAAATTGGTACAGAAGTTACAAATAAAATTTTTTCTTGCTATACTTATTTTAAAAACTATATTCAAAAAATTTACTAATCTGCAGCCGATCAACTCAAGCGTTATGATGAAAAATCTAAAAAGGTCTAAAATTATACTTTTTTAAGTTACTTGTGCTTTGAAAAGTAAATAATAAAAAAGGATTATACTCCTTAATCTTGTTTGAATCTATATACTTAACTTGTAAAAAAACTTTCAGGTTGATATTTTGAAAATTTTCTAAACTGGAGCTGTTTAAAATGAGTTGGTGGGTCCGGTACTACTAAAATTGAGATACCCATTGATAAGTCAAGTGGCTCTAGATCGGGTTTTATAGTATTTTTTATTTTTCTCTATCTTCATCCCAGCTTGAAATATTAAGGATAATTGAAAACAAAATTATAATCGATTTTTTTTTCGACTTTGGGAAATCAATAGACTGGTAAACTTTTTTTATGTTAATCTACATACTTTAATGTACTTATAAAAAAAATCAGCCGTATTGTAAATTACTGGAACGTTTGATCTAAAATTACCCCTACCGACTGGCCTAGTAAACAAAGTGTAACCACAGCCCAATACTAAGAGGATATGTAACTTTAGTAACAATAACTCTTAAGGAACACGTTCGTCGGGTTTGCACGTCAGTCGGAAAAACAAAAATGTACTTCATCTCCAAGAGAAAATAAAGAGGCAAACCGGTCAATAAGCATCAGGTAAACCGTCCACTGGAACCGTGTTCTCCCGAACAATCCCATATGGGAGATCCTTGCTCTAAACAATAAACAGGTGGTAGGCCTATAGCAGTTCTAAAATTTGACCATTTTACGATTAATGGACGAATGCCGTTCTAGAAATAATGAAACGTTCCGGCATTCATGCGTTAGAATTCAGAATCTCCCATGAGCTGATTATGCAAGCGGTGAATTTCCCCCAGTCGGCTCCTTTCAATGAGCATGGTGTTGAACCCAAAATTGTTACATTTTTCCGCCGTCTAGAAATCACGGATGTATTTTCTAACAAAATAATTTCATCAAGTAAATCCATTTTCGCGAGAATAAAGCTCAAATTACTGTGAACGGACGAAAACCGGGTTCAGTGAACGAACTGACTGGTCGTCAGACAAAGGCGAACGTTCATACGGGCGACTACGGTTCCAATGGACGAAAAGCCATTTGAGGCACCGATTGAATCGCATTATGATAAAATTTCTCTGATAGAATACAATAACTTTGTTTATCTACAACTACTGAGATCTTAGTTTTGTGAGTCCGCCTAATTTGGGCGGAAACTTTTTATTTTATTCTCTAGGCACTATACACAGTACAAATTTGGAAGAGAATTAGAAAAACTACCTTTCTTATGATTGACAAAACAACGGATTATTCATATATATCCGTACTATCATATAAATAAAAAAAATGTCTGGTTTAAAAAATATTGTATTTTATTTATTTATCCTCACATGTTTAGTAGGTGAAAGTGAGAACATTCCTAAAGAAGTTCTACAACAGCTGTTAGAGATTAAAAATGATGTAAAACATAACAGCTGTAACAGCTGTTAGACCGTAAATGATTTTTCACACAACGACCTAAAAAGGTCAAGTTAAAACCAACAGGTATGAGGCAAATACGAGTTCTGCAAGGTCTCATTTTAACCACAATCACAATAAGCATGCGTTTTGTATTTTATATTTTTTTTTAAGTACCGTTCGTTTGTTATGTAGTCCACATTTTTTAAGTACCAAATTTGATTTCTTTTGCTTACCAAAAATAAAATTAATAGTTAAAAGAAAATCGCTAGCTGTATCCACAATTTGTATAAAGGATGTTTAGTTTTTTCTCACCACTCAATTACGAAAGATAGATTTATAAAATGGAGAATGTATAAGTGTAATTATAAACAAATATTAGCTTTCTTGTCCTGTAATTAATGGATCCTTAAACATAAATAGTAATACATCATTAAGTTACACATACAAAATTAGATTTCTGGTTTTCGCAGTCGTTTAAAGTCGGTTATTTCCGAAATCCAGCTCAATTTGAAATATTGTACGGAGAAAGATAAGGCTAAGCCTACGGATATGTTTCGAATTACTAACGATTGTTTGGCTCTACATTATTTAACTCATTTCCAATAATTACTTCACTCCATCTATTCTAGTCCGTCAATACCAACGAAGACAGCTGTGTTCGCTGGTCAACACGGACACACCTATGAGAAATAGCGCAGAAAAAAGATTACGAACATCTTTCTATCTTTTGTCTGTGATAATAGTAAACAGTTGATTGCTGAAATGCTAACTTTTCACACTCTAGTGGACAGTCGTTCTGTTGGTACTATTAAAAATAATTTTAAAACATAGTTGACTCGTGGTTTTATTTTTAAACGCAAAATATTTTTTTAAAGATATGTAGTTATTCCCAATCTAATCCCAAACTTTCCGTTGATTTGTTTATTGTGTGCTTACACCAAATATAAGCTGAAATATAGCAATGTATGCAGGACTTTTGCCAAACCATCTATTTAGCCTAATCCAACTTAAAATATGAAGTAGGCGTAGTAGGAAGTGTTTTATTGTGTTTTATAGACAGTAGTTTTATTGTGAAAACTTTGTGTTTAAATTGACACAGATAATTTAAACGAATCTTACTGGCAGATTTTACCGTTTTGAGATCGTTTTGTCTTAGGTCATTTTCCTAATTCTAATTCAACATTTTTACATAATTTTAATATTGAACGATAAAAGTGAATCGAAAATGGGCACTTTCTTTGAAATTCATCTAAAAATCAGATGAACCTTATGGTTAAGTGCGTTGGGGAAATGCAGATGTATATCAGATATTTGTTAAATTTGAACCTAAAACTCCGAAAACAAGCCTATATTGTAATTTTCCCCATGCAACAGTTATTTAAGTAATAAAACTAGTTTTGAGGATGTTTTGATAAAGTTTTTTTTAAATTTTAACCTGTCTGATTCATTCGTTGTTTGAGTCGCAATTATTTTTATGATTTTATTACTTACAATTTGTTCTTTAATTAAAAAAACTTAATTGAATAATTGTGATATAAAACGCAAAATATCCAACAAAATTCTTCGTTTAATGTTAAACACATCAGGCAGTAAAAAATGTGGTTTAGGATCAAATCTGCGCCAGCTTTACAACATTTGTGTACGAAGTTGTTTCAAGGGCAAGCGTAAATATTTTATATTTACGAAGTTGGTAAATATTTTATATGAAATACAAACTCATATTTGTATAGACTCAACCCTCGAAAAAAAAAAATGTTTACTAAAACTCCCATGATCTATGACTATGTATTGTTTTCTATAGCCTACTAATATTATAAAGAGGTAAAATTTGTTTGTTTGTTTTTTTGTGTGTTTGTATGTAGGGGGTAACCTCTGGAACTACTGAACCGATTGAAAAAAATAGTTTTGCAAATATAAAGCTTCACTATCCCTGAGTAACATAGGCTATAATTAATTTTGATAAAAACATTTTGTATTGCAATATTTGTAAATATAGCCGGAAAAAGTTCTTAAGTTATGCGTAGACTGATGAATTACCATAGCAACCAATAATTGTATAAAATAACAGATACAACTGCTGTTTGCTCTAATATTTCCATTAAAACCTGATTTCACACTTTGAAGCAACTACTTGTATTTCTAACTTTTAGGTTAAGTTTTTATTAAAGTTTAGACCCGACCTTTGCTTTTAACTTTTATTTTAACTGATACGAAATAATTTGATTTGAACATTTAACATTATTTACCATCTTAAGTTTGGGGTTATTATTAATCCTACTCCTTTATTATAAAGAAAACATTACATGATTACTGTATACGTATAGAAGGTTTCCAACGGGGTTGGCGTGCGAAGCACGCACAGGTTTCCCGTAGTAGATAATAGAGGACCAAATCAGCTCTTACCCAGTGGTGGGACAAGAGCAGACGTCAGACGTGCTTTTGGATTTATATTTAATTCTGAATGTAAATTAAGTTAAGAAAATTCAAAAATAGTAGGTAATATAAAAGATTTGCGTCATTGCCTGCACCCATTTTCTAGAATTTTTATCTTCAAAGCGAATTTCAACAAACACGAGTTCATTTGTATTTTCCACTTTCCCTACTGCTCCCTGCAATTTAATAACAAGAGACTCAATCAAGCTGCTTGTATTTTCATCTATTACTCAATTATTGGTAATATCCTGTTATTTCTTATTTGACTCATTCTATGAGTCACCGTGGTAATCGCGGTAGTGGATACATAAAATGAAGTTGTAACATTCTTCTCAACATAAAAAGACGTTTAAAATTACGAAACACTTGATCCTTAAAACGGGAAAATTCAGTCGTACGTTGGAAACAAGTAATTTTACCACAAAAAACAGAAGCAACTACAGTATTATCCATGCATCACATTATATGAAACTGAGGTCCAGATATTTGCCATGCCCTAACTCAAATTGCCCCTTCACATATTTGATTCAAGCTGAGATACAATCTCTTGCCAAGACTTGTACAGAGACGAATACGTTGGACGTACACCAAATCGATTGGAAGCAATATGCTAATGTACCTTAACATAATGTTGTCTTGGAAACATTAGAACGTAGTGTTGCAAGTATAAAAGTTTTTGTGTGTTAGGAAATTTTTTTCACATTTTATAGATGATTTTATCGTGTGACGTACTTTTGCTGCAGATAAACATTGGTCGGATTGTATCAACTGCTAATCCCACACCCAGTAATGTTGAATGTATACTGACCTAATATTTTAAACAGTTTAAATGTAATGTGTACGGTACTTGAGTTAGGCTAGTGTCGGAAACTAATAAACCAATTGTAAAAAGTGCTTGAAGTAAGTTTAATTCAGGTGGTCGTATGATTTATTTTATGTGGGTCTAAGTTGTAAATATTTTTTTTCTAGCTTATAAAGAGCTTTAATTGTATTAAATAAATGTAGTGTTCTTTCTAAAGGTTGTCTTTGTATACGGCTGAATCAAAAAGGAGTATTTTTACAAACAAGATTTCTCTATTTGGGCTCACACATATTCAACCAGCTGCCAGTGCATATAAGATTTTTCTAAATTGGAATAGTGTCGTAAGACTAACGATCAAGTAAATGGTTTAGTCAGTGGTTCCAGGTACGGGCGATTCTGACCTTTCAGGGGCCCCGCATCAATGATTTGCACTTAATGATTTAAGAGCATGTAGACCCCTAATTTTCAAAACTTTCCTACCCTGGGGCCCCTGCCTTATCTTATCGATCAGGGCCCCTCAAAGTCTGGAACCGCCACTGGGTTTAGTCAACATACTTATCTAAAACAGTTGTGCAAACCTAATTCTTGGCTTAAATTTCAGATTTTTCTTTCTTCGTATTCATTAAATATAACTTTTCCCGATAAGAAATAATTATGTTGAATGTACGGTCCGGAGAGTCTTCCAAGTTTTATATTGATTTTTTATACAAACTGGTTTCTGTTTATTATTATTTACATCAACCACTCGATACGACATAGTGATGGCTAATCACTCCAGAAATGTACTTTGTTGTGTATTGTAAATAAATGGAACAACTATAAAGGGTAGTTCTGCAATATGCAAGAGATAATAATTCAGATGGTAGAAATATGAGTCAAAATCAAGACAAACTCCCTATAAACTTTTGACCGGAATCGCTTCTTCTATAAGCTGTCGGCCATTTTGTTTTTTACTAAATAATTTATTATAACCGCAGAACGGTTTAAACGCTTGCGTTTTTTCCGATACTCATTAATATAAAGGAATAGTTTGGAAAAAATAATCAACTTGTTCCAATATTGCGTTTCAAAATGCCGACAATTTAAACATTTTAATTAAAAACAACTAAAAAAAGTAACTTAATTTCTTATAAAAAAACGTCAGGAGTAATTTTTTCTAGCCTGTTTCATTTTCTATTTAATGGTCTAACTGTCAAAACACTCAAACAAAGTAAAGCTGCGTTCAATAGCTTGATGGGTTTAACATCCATAGAAACAAAGCTTTTTTAAGCAATAATTAATTTGCAAGACTAATTTAAGTTCTATTCTGTCTTACCGTTACCTTTTGGTTGCACCATTTGATAAACACTAAACCGGTTACAAAAAGTTATTCTTGATGGTTTATATAAAAATTAGGGGCTCTGCCCCTGGACGCTTCGCTTCGCTCGCAGTTGGAAAATTCGCTTAAGAATCTCGTTAATCTTTGGCTCGTTTGTGCATAGGTGACCGATCATAAATCAGCTGTTTTATTTGACAGCTGACTCAAACTCATTAAACATTATGTATTTAACACTTTTTTCTACCTCTTACCGTTTTCTTACGAAACGCGATCAAAGTCGGAAAATTAAAAAATTTTTAAAATCTACCCGCCAAAAAGGTGCTTTCAAAATTAATTTTTAGCAATTTTTCTGAAAGTTTCTCGTCGAGAGCTTTAATTCAAGTATGAGGTCGAGGGGGGTACGATTACGGGAAGTGCCTCATAGTTTATGTCAGTGAATCAGTGAACCCGTCTAGCTTTAAAGACGTTGGGCGGAGCCTCCTTTCTAGGATGAATAGCGACTAAATGGATGATTAGATCTTGAATCTGACGGAAAATCTCTTGATTGAAATTTAATTTTCTACAACTTTTGTATTTAACATTGTCTGCTATCTCTTATCATTTTCTTACAAAACGCGCTCAAAGTGAAAAAATGAAAAAATTTAAAAAATCGAAACAATCTTTCCTACCTAAAAGGTGCTTCCAAAATTTTAAAATGTTAAATTCTGGCAATTTTCCCAAGAGTTTCTCGTCGAGAGCTTTAATTCAAGTATAATGTTGAGGGGGGTAAGATTACGGGAAGTGCCTCATAATTAATGTCAGTGAGTAAGTGTTACCGTCTAGCTTTATATAAGTACATGTAGGCCTATAGTTTAAATTATTCTTATTTACAAGTTTTAAATAACCGCAATTTTTAAATAGATTATTGAAGTTGGTTACTAGGTTTTTACAGTGGTGAGTGACATGCAAAATTTCAACTCATTCGGTTAAGCAGTTGTGGAGAAAAAAAAGACAAAAATGGCGGAAGGCTGGTAAAAGAAGCTTTTCCGAACATATGTTTAAAGGAAGATTTTTATTTATCTACCATCTGAACTATTGCATAATCACCCTGTAAAGCTTTATTCCACATTGTACAGTGCATAACAAAGTACATTTCTGTACTGATTAGCCTTCATTTATAGTATCGGGTGGCTGAAAAATAATAATGAACAGAAACCAATCTGTGCATCACATAAAACTAACCTATATACCTCGACATTAAAGAATTTCTTTCGGCTTCTGGTACCCCTTTGGTAGTAGAGAGTAGCTGACTGGAAAAAATAATAACATAAAACCAAAGTTTCATATAGGCCTACCTGGCACTTGATTTTGTTGTTTAGTAGTTATTTTGCCCTTCCTGGACTTAATTGACTCTACTTGTAATTATATGCTCGCAAACAAAACATAACTGAGATTCCATTTAGTAGGCCTAATACTCCTCCGTAATAAAATGAGTTAACTATATCAAGAA
Source organism: Philaenus spumarius (assembly GCA_018207615.1). Lineage (NCBI taxonomy): Eukaryota > Metazoa > Arthropoda > Insecta > Hemiptera > Aphrophoridae > Philaenus > Philaenus spumarius. The sequence continues at coordinate 53,446 of JAGFPH010006999.1, read as the reverse complement.
CTAGCTGACCCGTACGGCGTTGCCCGTGGTGGTTGGTATTTTCAGTATTTTTTAACGTAATTGTATTCTTTTTAAGTGTTCATGTTCAGTCAGTGAGTGGTATTTGGCTTTTACATCTATAAATCTTAAATAACAAAAGCACTATTGTCATAATAATAAAAGATCTGAAATTATGATTTTAGTAACTTAGATCCCCACTAACCCCTCCTAAAATTTCGAAAATTTTCATAACATTTCTTAGTGAGCACCTATGGCCCTAGAGGAAGCTACATACCAAATTTCATTCCAATCCGTGCGTTAGTTTTGAAGAAATCGTGATTTAATAACTTTGATCCCCCAAATCCCCCTTAAAATTTCGAACTTTTTCAAACCCTTTTTTAGTAAGCACCTATGGCCCTAAAGGAAGCTACATACCAAATTTTATTCCAATCTGTTCGGTAATTTTGGAGAAATCGTGATTTAGTAATTTTTATCCCCCAAAACCCCATCAAATTTCAAATTTTTTAAAACCCTTTTTTATTGAACACTTATGGCCCTAGAGGAAGTTACATACCAAATTTCATTCCAATCCGTTCGGTAGTTTTGAAGAAATCGTGATTTAATAACTTTGATCCCCCCCAAACCCCCCTAAAATTTCGAATTTTTTCAAACCCTTTTTTAGTAATCACCTATGGCCCTAGAGGAAGCTACATACCAAATTTAATTCCAATCGTTCGGTAGTTTTGAAGAAATCGTTTTTTAATAACTTAGTGAGCACCTATGGCCATAGAGGAAGCTATATACCAAATTTCATTTCAATCCGTTCGGTAGTTTTTGAGAAATCGTGATGAGTGTGTCAGTGAGTTATTTATGGATTAAGTTTAATTTATATTCTGCAACTTGAGCAAACAACAATCAAGACTTACGTTTGACCAATCTCACACTATGGCCTTAAAAATACGCGCCAACCCAAGTAAAGCATGGTGAATATTCCGACAAGATCGTGGTCAATTTGAAGTTGATTACCTTGAAAGATCCCTTAAAATTTCTGACTCACCAAGGCTGATCAGTGCATGAACCCACTCATTGGTTATTGCTCATTTAAACAAAATATTTTAAGCATTTTACGTGAAAGATATATATTTTAAAAGTGTAGTAAGATTTTTTATGTAGATATTGTAGTGATGTTCTATTTATTAAGCTTGTTGAAGGATGTAGAAATTGGAATCAACTTCAATCATCACGTTTTGTAGATAATTCGTGAGTTTCTTGATTGCTGTTTCCATTTTCAAAAAAAATACTAATAGGCCTATTAATATATTAATATATTTTATAATCAAAAGTAATCAATCGTATTTTTCCAATTTCAAAATCAAAGTAACATAGGTCTATAATATGTGTTAAATAATATTAGCTTATAAACGTTACGTGCTGTATACGGGCTAACGTTCTGAGTTGTGTAAGAAATCCGCGATTCTGTATTTGTGTATCAACAATAACATGCTGCTAAAACACAATACCGATGTAAAGATTCCGAAAATTTAAGAATTCCAGGACAATCTCCAAAACGACTCCTCTACATTGCCAAAGGGGCTTAGTTTCATCGCCTCTCTCCCCCTCTTTAGACGCACATGTTAAAGGGACCATTAGGGAGGCCAGCAGCCTTGGATCACTATATAGGGGATGAAAGCCATGCCACCCCAATAAACACTTGCAGTCTACAAATGCACGGGCAAACGAAAGGGTTATTTCGACGTTTGGGCATTTTGATCCATTGATTTTAGTCAGAGCCGTAATGGACACAATTTAAAGAGTGGGCGCCTAAGATTGCTTACCTAATGATTTACTGTACATGTACTTGACATTTTATTTATGCGGTTAAAAAGTTCAGTTTGAAAAGGTGATTAATAACTGACTTTCAAACATTCACTTTGAAAAAAAACTGTTTAATTTAGACTTAATATCAATTAAAAAAGCCCATAACTTTGAATCTCGTTGAACATGTCCTTCATTATTGTATTTGTTGCGAAAAAAAATATTTGTTTCTTTGCAGGCCCTAATTATGTAAAATCAATTCAATTATTTCAATTGTTTTAATTCGTTGTTTTATTCTATGAGAACAATACAACGATTTTATATGTCTTTGCCCTGGGTTCAATTTTAATTTCACTACAAGGATTTAGTAATTTTGTTTAACTTGGTTCAATAAAACTGAATTATTTATTGGCTGCAAAGGAGTACAAATCCCATTACTTTAATCTAAACTATCTAGCCCCGATCCCATAATAGGCTTCTAAATAAGCGCAATGGAATACTGTCAATTACTAAGTTACTTATACTAAAAACAGCGAGTACAATAAATCATAGCCTACAAGCCAGAACAGGGTCCAACATTCCCTAAAAAGTCAAATTTGTATTTCTGTATTTTTACAATACTATTCAATTTCCTAAAGAAAAATTTTAAAATTATAAATGACCGACAAAACCGCAGACGATAGTCCGATTCGTTAATTGTAAAATAATACAAAGAATTAGTTAAAAACAATTAAATAGCTATTAATTATGTAAATTCTTTTGATTCAGTGCTCGAAGTTATATTAAACAATCCATAAAAATACAAGTTAATGAGAAAACAACGCTACAACATAAAAACAATTATTTTAGCTGAACTCCAAATCTTGACAACTTGACTGCAAGACGCCATCTTGGACAATAGTTCCAAAAATCAATATATGTAAAATAGATCAAAGTACCTTTACAATATCGACAATTGTGCAATAAAAGTACTATTGTATAATTGCCTTTTTTACTATTTCCAAAAGGCATTTGTAAGAAATATAACATATTTCTACAACTATCATAAAATAATGCAAATTTAATAGCTGTCAAAAACGTAGAGGGGTTATATAAAATATGGCATTTAGATAAAACTAAAATATTAGTTATATGCACATTAGTAGAAACTGTACGCATAGAATGACAGGAAGAGAAATAGGGGGACATTATGATCCGTTTTCCTTGATAACAGGAAAATGTAGGTAAATTATTGAAAATTTGGGTAAAGATTTTGAGAAATATTTGAACCTTGGTGTAGTTTCTCTTTTAGTAATATAGGTTGTATATATATGTCATATACAATCTTATATTATTGATTTATACAGAAAATATATGTTAGGCTATAAGATAAGTACGTGTGATCCACGCTAAAAAGGAAAGAAGAAAATATGGTTGAGGACAAAAAGTCATAACAATTGAGGACGGTTTGTCATTGAATACTAGTACTAGAAATAAATTTAAAATTAGTTCTACACTACGAAACTATTCAGACTCATGCACGCTGGATGATAAGAGATTAATTTGCAGTTATGTAGCAGCTGATAAGACAAGTGGAGGGGGACGCCATTTTGAACCCGGTATAAGTAAATAGCCAAATAGAAAGTAGCCGGAGTATATTTTTGATTAAAAATATACTGTGATTGTAAATCAAAACGAAAATAACTAGAATAGAATAGATTAGATCTGTACATGAATAATTTGTTTTTTCTAAACTATGTCTAGGCCTAGAGTATATATTTTTAGTTTTTTTCTGACATATGTTTTAGTATATTCATATTTTTTTCATCTATCAATTAAATACGAGTCATTAATACCGATAGTTTTCCCCGGGAATAAAATAAAGATAAAAAAGCATTGCACAATGTCAAATTTAGCCTAATATTTCGTCTTAGATATTTTATAATGTATAGTTATTTATTTAATGCTAATGTAGAATGCATTTTAATAAATCTACCAGTACAACCTGATGAACTGTATAAACTGATAAAGCAATCAGCAAAAATAATTATTTTTAGTTACATAATGTATTCAAATTCGAAGAAAACTCTATTTCGCTTTACCTACTTAACACTTTATTTATATTTTATAGTTACTATATTATATATTTATTAGAATGCTTCGACTGTCCGAGTAATCCATTCGAAAAATCACTGTTCACATTCAAAATAATCTAGAATCGGCACAAAATTCACGAACAACACAAGCCACCAGAGTCGCGCCTTGCACACAACTGACTCTGCGCAGTGCGGTGTCTTCGAGCTATGGCAGCTGGATTGGTGACGTCATCGATTACAGCTCTCTTCGTCTAACACTGCTTTACTGTCTCGCTCTATAATTTCTTCCACTATGCGTGTCGGCTCATCTACCTTGGCGCGTGTATAGGTGAAAGTATTATTGCAACGACTCGTGCTGTATTGTTTAGTTTAGACGGAACATTCTCAAACTAAACCAATATTTATTTCGTTTTTTTCTCAAATCAGCTATCATAAACTAATAACATAGCAGATTTGTTGTTATGTATGTTGCTATAGTACGGTCAGTAAATATCAACTGATATGACATATTAATATGTTTTTGAGGTTTTATTGCTTACAAATTATAGTGAAAGCGGGTTTTACAGTTTAGAACTTTATGCTATTTCTAGATTTCCACTGGATAAATTTGAGTTAATGGAATGCGTTAATTGAGTACGTTAAAACACAGTTTCCCGTAACCAATTTAAAAAAATTCACCCTGGAAAACCGACTAACTAACCTAACTGTTAAGGGAATTTCTTGCGAGAAAGTTGGATTATCGACAGTTATTTTGGAACATAAAGATTTCCAAAGATGCTAAAATGAGTAAAACGTGTCCAGTAAAACTCTAAAAATAAACTGTGTAGCAAAAAAGGAAGAAAACAGTCATGGGACTGCCGACAGAAGTGAAAACTGTCGTAATATAAATCGTTGGTTGTATTGATGTAATCCGAAATTTAATCATCATTTTTATCTTGTCCCATTTAAAATTGAAATCTAAAAAATAACATAAACATGATTGACTACACTCAAATAATAATAATAAATAATTTTAGGTTAGGCCTATATTGAACCAACACACGTTTTTTTAATGAACCTACATTCATTACAATAGATAGCAAGCTAGTTAGCAAATTTATACATTTACAAAAAAATGAGAAAGAACTATGTCCATTTTACCCGGAAAAGAACTCGTTTTCTAGTACTCTAGAATACTTTCTAGTATACTAGTACTTTTTTTTCTTTTCTTGAGCTTTAACTGCTAAAGATTTTCTTTTAAGGTGCATTGTGTTTTATTTAGGTTAATAATCCGTAAGGTAGCTAAAAATATCGCGTTATTGAGGGAAAACATGGAATTAAATATTCACATACATAAATAACTAAAACTTAACAATGTACTTAACAATGTAAAACTTCCAACCCACTCGTTAGCGAAAAATTATGAATTTGACCAAGTATTTCAAAGTAGCTATTATTTTCCCTTATATTTTATGATGTGGAAAATGAAATGAAACATGTTTCAATGTAGGACAATACATGCTGATGGTGTGATTTCCTTCAATCTTATCATATAATCTATGTAGGCCTATCTACGTATAAACTGTACTATTATTTCTAAAAGTAAAAATAAAAATACAGAACACAGTTCTCACAAAAATACGTTATTGGTCAAATGCGTTTAAACGACAAAGTCGTCATCTTCAGTGACACATAAGCTACAACTAAGATATGGAACTAGTACCATTGAAGAAACAATACTATAGTATTGTTTCTTCAATGCTAGTACTAAAGGCCTAGTTTAAAGGCCACTTCACACAGAACGTAGCCGATGTATTAATACGTCTTTCGTGTGCCGTTCAAACAGAAAGCTACGTGGAAGAAGTATGCCCCCCCCCCCCCTGTTCGAATGTGGTGATGGAATTATCCATAATTTTTTTACATTGATATCATATTAAGTTCAAGGGACCGAAACGAAACTTCAAATTAACGGTAATTTCGAATTAAAGACGATCGAATTATCCAAGTTCTGCTGTATTGAGAAATACTGACAAGTGGGAAATTCAAAACTCAATTTTCTCACGCTCTCGTTCAAAATAAGACATTTGAAATTGATGTATACTTTTATATAGTTTTATTTAGAACTAAATTCTAAAACCTTTTACATTTTGGCATTGCAAAAAATGATCATGAACAGTTTAATGGTTAAATTACAGTGTATGTTTACTTGGTTTATGTAATACACTAGCTGAATACCCGTGCTTCGCTATAGGGAATTTGTTTTTTTCATCACTATGATTCATAATTAATTGTAATATTTTTCTTTCATTTTCTTTCATCTATTATTTCACGACAGTGAAATACACAATGTATTTTCAATTAGTTTGGTATATATTGTTCACTGGTTGCCCGTCAATCGTCTTCCTTACGGTATGTGTGCCGAATAAATTAGATCAATAAAAAATTAAAAAAGTAGAGTGAAGAGCGTCATCTTTTTCAACCGCTAAATCTACAGACTGGTAAATCACAGTCTTAGCTAGGTGCTTGCAGATCACCCAGATACGTCTTTAATATGCGAATGTATAGATCGGGATTGTTTTGATCAGCTTACGTCTAAAATATTTTCTTAAAATAAATAAGTGCCAAATTTCATCTCTCCAGCTTTAAGGAAAGAATATCAATTAATATTTATTGTTTTTAGGTGTTGTTATTACATTTTCAACCCTTAACAGCACGTAACAAAAAATGTAAAACTGGTTTATTTTTTATATGTATCTTGTAAGAAATAAATGTACAAAATTTCAGATCTATAGCTTTAAGGAAAGTATAAAAATAAATATTTATAGTTTTTAGGGGTTGATATCACATTTTCAAAACTGTAGCATCAAGTAACAAAATATAAAACTCATTTACTTTTTATATGTGTTTGTAAGAAATAAATGTAAAACATTTCAGCTTTAAAGTAAGTAAACAAACAACATTTGTTGTTTTAGGGGATGTTTCAACCCTTAAAGGCAAAATATTTAAAAATCCTATCTTAGGGCGCTTCTAGCGCCTATGAGCAATATGTGTACCAAATATGTCACGTCCTTGGCGGTATTAAATTAATATGTATAGATACAGGTGTTCCTAAATTTCACCCCTTAGATAAAAATTAAACTGGTTTATTTTTTTTATATGTATCTTGTAAGAAATAAATGTACAAAATTTCAGCTTTCTAGCTTTAAGGAAAGTATAACAAACAATGTTTATTGTTTTAGGGGTTGTTTCAACCCCTAAATGCCAAATATCTTAAAATCTTTTCTTAGTCCTCCTCTAGCCAATATGTGTACCAAATTTTACGTTCCTAATCGGTATTCAATTAATATTTATAGTTTTAGTGGTTGTTACCCCACACAGCATTTCACCCCTTAGTAGAACGTGAAAAAATGTAAAACCGGTTTACTTTTTATATGTATTGTGTAAAAATGAATGTACAAAATTTTAGTTTTCTATCTTTAAGGAAATTGTAACAAACAATACTTATTGTTTTAGGGATTGTTTCAACCCTTAAAAGTCATATATTTTAAAAGTCTTTCTTAATGTGCCTCTAGTGCCTATGACAAATACGTGTACCAAATTTCACGTTCCTAGGAGGTAGTTTCTGTTTAGATATATAACAAACAATATTTATGGTTTTAGGGGTTGTTTCAACCCTTACAGATAATATATTTAAAAATTCTTTCTTATTACGCCTTTAGCCCCTGTGACAAATATACTTCCTAGGCGGTAGGGTTTTTGAGATATATAACAAACATATTTATTGTTTTAGGTATTGTTTCAACCCTTACAGACCAAATATTTAAAAATCCTTTCTTGTTTCGCCTCTAGTGTATATGAGAAATATGTGTACTAAATTTCACGTTCCTAGGCGGTAGGGTTTTTGAGATATATAACAAACAATATTTATTGTTTTAGGGGTTGTTTCAACCCTTAGAGACCAAATATTTAAAAATCCTTTATTATTTCGCCTCTAGTGTATATGAGGAATATGTGTACCAAATTTCAAGTTCCTAGGTGGTATGGTTTTTGAGATACTGTGATCAGACACAGTCATTGAGTGAGTGGGTTTTGGATTTTATATATAGAGATTAGTAGTTTCTTGCCACACCAGTTTCTTTACATCTTTATCTCTGTAATTCTCTATCATAACATCCCAAAGGGCTGGACGCTTCCTTACTTCATCAATCAAAACACTTACCATACTCAAAACTGCACTTAAACAAATCACAGTATAAAGTCGAGATACGTTTGCGACGCGTAGCTAGCTGAGGTATTTTGCTTTTCCGTATTAATACGCCGCCGACGTCTGCTACGTATTAATACTCTTGTGTGAAGTGACCTATTTGATATAATTGTGAGATACGTCTCAGACGTCTTACAAAGACGTCGGCGAAGTATTAATACGTTCTGTGTGTAGTGGCCTTTACGAACGGACTCATGAGACATTCCATGCTGTTCTGCTGCTTGCCTAAGTGTTTCATTGGGATTTTCTACAAATGATTGCAGAACATCTAACGAGGCATTCCCATCCGTTACAGTCGTAGGTCGTCCACTTCTTGGTAGATCCTGAACTGTTCCAAACTCTAGAAACCGGCTAACACTTCTTTTAACTGTTGATTTAGAAATGTTACTATCAGGGAAACTTTCATTAAATAATCTTTTAACATCCTCGAACGATCTTTGTCTATCTACCCACCCTGGCATCATCAGAAGTGTTATTCTCTCTTGCTCAGTAAGCGACATCGCTGTGAATGCAGAAACAGGATTGATAAATCTTGTTGTAAACTAGAAATAATTTAACCTTCTGAACACAGTGACTAACAGAAAGCAACTGATGTGATAACAGAAATAGCTCTTATCAACAAGGTTTGAAGTCCACTTCATGGGAAATACCTAAAGCTTACAACTTTGACATTTAACAATTCATTGCTAATAATGCAAAATTTCATAATCCTTCTTGAGTTATTTTAATTCATTACTTAAAGTATCTTAATGAAAATTATTGAATAATTACGCATAACGACAAACAATAACTTGCTGATCTTTAACAAATCCAACATTGTAAATTCGTAACTTCAGAACGCCGCCATTTTATTTCGGGACAACCTTTTGAAATCGAGTTTGCAGCATTGAATTCTACGAAAACATATCTACAATTTGATACCAAACTCGACCTATGCTGCTATTTAAGAATTTCTTGCAATTCCTAGTTGGCCGACCCCGTAAAAACATGGTATTTACGTCAAAAAGTAGATTACTGGTCCTACTGCTGATTTGCGGAGTTTTGTTGCTTTATCTGTAACGAGAAAATAAATAATAAGCCGGTCCGGGACTTAATTGACACCCTATAATTTAACTCTAGGAAACTGAGGAGGAAGGAAGGTATTTTAGGAGGAGGAAATAGTTTTGATATTCTTTAGTAAAACTTTTTCAACCGGTGTGCAAAACTGTGGCCCCCAAAATTCAATGTAAAATAATTTTGGATTTCTGATTGTTTGAATCCACGGGGATTAGCTTGCTTTATAACTTTTAAAAAAATTTTTGTAATACCTTTTTCAGCTCCGCAAAAAAATCGACTGTGACCGACAAACTAATGATAAAATAATTCAATTACGCAGCTAAACCACTGACGTGAGTTGAGCGTCTTGCCAAAATTAGGTTTATATAATTTAAGGGTTTCAACCAACTATTTGGGAAATTATATTCTCTACTCACGAAGGCGCTGAATAGATAGAATTTGTTTGCGCCTCAACCTCCAGCACAGTCTCACGAGCTTCTTCGTTCCGCTCGCAGCGGAAACATACGATTTGCGAGTTTGCTCCTTTACCTTGCTGCCTCGGATTATGGAC
>JAGFPH010006999.1:28439-42371 GCA_018207615.1 Philaenus spumarius | reverse complement strand
CTTAAAGCTAGAGAGTTGAAATTTTGTACATTTATTTCTTACAAGATGCATATAAAAAATAAACCAGTTTTACGTTTTGTTACGTGCTGCTAAGGATTGAAAAGGCAATAACAACCCCTATAAACAATAAATATTAATTGGTATTATTTCCTTAAAGCTAGAGAGCTGAAATTTGGCACTTATAATTTTAAGAAAATATTTTATCCGTACGCTGATCAAAACTAACCCGATCTATGCATTCGTATGTGGGTGAGCTATAAACGTTCAGCTAAGACTGATTTACCAGTCTGTAGATTTAGCGGTTGAAAAAGAAGACGCTCTTCACTCTGAGTTTTTAATTTTTCTCTTGATTTAATTTATTCAGGACACATATAGTGACGAAGACGATTTACGGGCAGCCAGTGAACAATAAGTACCAGACTACTTGAAAATAGATGTTATAATTTCACTTTCGAGAAATAATAGAAAAAGAAAATGAGAGAAAATATTACAATTGATTATGAATCATAGTGATGCAAAAATCAAATTCACTGCAGCGAAGGATGGGTATTCAGCCAGTTTAGTTTATAATATTAAAGCACAACAACTATTGTGCTTAGAAAAAAAGATATTCATGTCTTGCTAAGATAATCTATATATTAATATGAAATCCAAATACCACTCAATGACTCACTCATCACGAAATCTTAAAAGCCACCGAACGGATTGAAATGAAATTTGGTATGTAAGTAGCTTCCTCTAGGGCGGTAGGTGCTCGCTAAGAAAGGTTTTTAAAACAACTAAATTTTAGGGGGGGTTTGGGGAGGTAAAAGTTACTAAAAATGCCCATAAGAAATACATAGTATAATATATTCATTGATATATTTTTTTTATTAATAAAATTTAACTTTGATTTGTCTATCCGTGCAAAGTCTGATCGGGCTAGCTAGTATATATATACAGGCTGTTCATTTGAAAACTTCAAGCTCGTATTGAAAGACTTACCCTATAGCCCAAGTATCAAAATTCTGTAAACGGGAGTGTATAGTACTAATTTAGGGGAATAAAAAAAAATTTCAAAATGAGGTGCTCATCCCCATGGCTCCCCTTAACCAAAGTCAAAATTTTGAAGTGGCAACGTATACCTTGTGACACCTCAAATTGAAGCTCATAAAAAATGCTGTATTTTGGTGAAAAAATTGAAATCGGCTAAGCCGTTTGGTATCAGCAGCCAATAATGTTATTTCTTACACAACAATTAATAACTACTACTTACTGCTAATAACACAACACCATTACTTACTTAAGTGTCACAAGGTATACGTTGCCATTAAAAATTGTTATTTTGGGTAAGGGGGGAATGGGGGTGAGCACCCTCATTTTGAAAATATTTATTTTGTTATTTCCCCAATTAGTACTATACACTCCCGTTTACAGAACTTTGATACTTGGGCTATAAGTCTTTCAATACGAGCTTGAAGTTTTCAAATGAACACCCTGTATATATATAATTTTTAATGACACCCCAAAATATATTCTGGGATCATAATTGGTGCTCCTTGAATACTCCCGAATTTAAGAGTCACTGCAATAGCTAATAAGGGTTTATTTTTTCTTTGTGATGTACTCAACCATGTAGGCCTACACAATGTTTAAACATACCTATTTATAATACGACATATTTGACTGCAGTTCTGGCCCGATTCTTCTGGCTTTGACGCACCTCTGATTAAAAAGTTTAATCAATATTTATTACACCATTTGATTGCGTCATTGTTTATTATTTAAATCATATTGTTGTGTGCGTTTAATAACGTTGCGAATTCAGGAGTATATAATCAATAATCTGATAGAAGCCAACGTTTACGTCACTTGGAGAGGGCTACATCGCAAAGCTTTCCAGTGTTAAATAAGAAGTTATATATATATATTTTATTAATAGACGCCGAGTATGGGTGTTGGTAAAACATGTTGATGATGAACGTAAAATAATTTCGTTTCCTCTTTCAGTAAAGGGCAGTCGTACCCATTTCTATTGTCATTTATGAAATTCAAGTACCGGTATCTTTCAGAGTTAATTATTTAAGTAAAATTTAGGTGAGATTCCAACCAGAACTGTGGTAAAAGAGCACCACATTAACCAATGGAAAACAAAAACCATAAATTTCTAAATCGATTACTTTTTCAATTGTTACTTCGAATACTTTTTGTTACCATATAGTCAATCGATATTCTAAATCGATGACTTTTTCAAGTGTTACTTCGAATACTTTTTGTTACCATAAAGTCAATCGATATTCAAAAACGATTACTTTTTCAAGTGTTACATGGAATACTTTTTGTTACCATAAAGTCAATCGATATTCTAAAACGATTACTTTTTCAAGTGTTACATGGAATACTTTTTGTTACCATAAAGTCAATCGATATTCAAATCGATTACTTTTTCAAGCGTTACTTCGAATACTTTTTGTTACCATAAAGTCAATCGATTACTTTTCAAGTGTTACTTCGAATACTTTTTGTTACCATACAGTCAATCGATATTCTAATTTTAAATCGGTTCAATTGTTTTACACGGAAAATGGAGATCTGAAAACAACTTAAAGCTGGTGCTTTCACAAACCTTAAAGCTCGTAAACCGGTAGGCGCAGATGGAATAATATACAAGGATACAAAACTTTAAAAAAATTATTTATAACAATATAGTTCAACAATTTTAACTATTTCATTCACCATGTTCTATATCAGTCCGAAATCTCTCTGACTTGGATAAATTTTCGTTAAATATTCCGTCAAAACTTGTAAGTAAGGTTATCCTTAAGAAATGTTTTCGACTGAGACGTAGAAAAAGATAATGCAATAAGAACCACCCTATCTGTGAAGAAAGAAAGTCTTACTTAAGGGTAAGTTCGTTACGACGAGATTCTGTTAACGATTTCACCCTCTCAGATTTCTTCTGGAAAGAAATATAACGAACTATACCATGTTTACAACATACAATATATGATATAAAGAATTTCCTAGAAATACTTATACTTATAGAAATTCTATATGTTTGTAGTTAGCGGTTGTCAAGTTACCAGTTATCAATTTTGGAGCTTCATAAAGTAGGATTACTTAGGTAAAGTGGACACTGTTGATGGAGGGGTAGTTATGACAGTTTATAACATCTGATTTATCCGTTTGCAACCCTCCGAAAATAGACTGCGAAACCGTTAGACTATATCATTTCCTATAAAAGTCAATGGAGTATATAAAATAAATCAAGATTAATAATAATAGTTGTTTTATCATACAAGGTTATTTTATTATCATTCGAAGACGTTGGCAATTGACTAAATCTGAGGTCACCCGACTCGTCATTTTTAAACTATACAAATTTAAACAAGTTAAAAATAAAGAAAGCAGTCGCGGGACTGCCGACAGAAGTGAAAACTGTAATGAATACTGAAATGAAGCACAATGTCCATTTCAGAGATATTACCAAGTATACTATTTTAAAACAAATTACGAAATGAGGAAGCACAATGTCCGTTTCAGGGGTATTACCAAGTAAACTATTTTAAAACAACTTACAAAATGAGGAAGCACAATGTCCATTTCAGAGATATTACCAAGTAAACTATTTCAACACAACTTATAAAATGAGGAAGCACAATGTCCGTTTCAGAGGTATTACCAAGTAAACTATTTTAACACAACTTACAAAATGAGGAAGCACAATGTCCATTTCAGAGATATTACCAAGTAAACTATTTTAACACAACTTACAAAATGAGGAAGCACAATGTCCGTTTCAGAGGTAATACCAAATAAACCATTTTAACACAACCTGCAAAATGAGGAAGCATAATGTCCATTTCATTGGTAGGATGAATGCATTTTATATCGTGATTCGATTGTGGTAAGGTACGGTGCGCGAGATTTCATTCGAATACTCTCGCTCAAAGTGCCGAACGGGCCACAAGAAGTTTCACTTCAATTAAGTTAGTAATACTTTGTAAATTTCAAATTATTGTCATCTTAAATTATAACTAGTTTTACAACATTAAAATACCTTAAACTTAAAGGATTTTAAATTCAATGGTGCCAATATTAGTTTAGTCCTTTCACCAGTTACATCTTTAAAGATAAAACTAAAGTGAGCAGAGCTGGGGCTATTTCAGATGTTTCTGGCTACACGAGAACAGTCGAAGTGAACTATGTGCTAGTGCGAGTAGTTTCCGAATATTGTTCGGTTCTCCGTGTTCTGTGCCACAACAAGACTAGAAAAGTTAACATTTCCTCTCATTATTAAAAAATGCTCTCGAGCTCTTAACCTTAAAATCCTGACGTATAGAAAAAGCAAAGTTGTATTTAATGTTGGTAAAATTTTACTGAAATTTTTCTACGAAAGGAACGTTCGCTAACGAGCATCGAACAATGGTGTGGTAATTTTAATTTTAATTTTTTCTGGGCATATGAATAGGCACAACTGCAGTTATTATATTTACCTTTATAGGTCTGTTTAAAATAATCCTTTTTCAATGTGACTTAACTACGACCGTTTCATCTACACAAAGTCATCGTCAGGCTTCGCGCTTGCCATTAATTTTTGTGTTCATGACAAGCGCGAAGCCTGATGATGACTCTGTGTAGATGAAACGGCCGTAGCTAAGTATAATTAAAAAAGGGTTATTTTAAACCGACCTATAAAGGTAAATACAATAAATATACCTATAATCTAGAGGCTTGAAATATAAAATAAATAAAGTAGTTATTAGGTTACCAATAAGTACTGTGATCACATATACTGTAAAAATTCGGGACGGGCTGTAGCAGGTCACATTTCGAATGCGCTTTAATGATCAAAACATATTTTTCAAGAATGATTTGAACTAGTAGTTATGTGAACAGTAAACCTCGCTCGTTGAAATAAAAATTTGGTTTTGAGCTTAGGTTAAAAATAGTGTGCCAGTAAGGAAATACCAAGCAGAAGGTTCAGCCAGTGAAAAATTTTGCAATTCCCGCAATTCCGGGGTTTCTAGTTCTCGTTTTTTTTTCTTGAGCTTTAACTGCTAAAGATTTTCTTTTAGGGGGTATTGTGTTTTATTTAGGTTAATAATGCGTAAGGTAGCTACAAATATCGCGTTATTGAGGGAAAACATATAATTAAATATTTACATACTTAAATAACTAAAACTTAACAATGTAGCCTATTTACAGTTCCATATCATATTCCAATATTAGAAATAATGAAAACAAAACGAATATAAAGCGTCGTGATAGTGATCTCGACTCATGTCAGTACCAACACTTCCCACGCTGTCCTACGGTCATTTCTTGTATGTCCTTTATCGCCGAGAGGTTTCATTTGTTTCATCTAATTTTGTAATTCAAGTCAAGCTAAGTCAAATACTTTTATAAAATAATAATTTACAAGTATACAGTTCAATTCTTTGATTTATCCTCTACACTTTCTTATAATAATATGTAATTTTGGGGCAAAGGATATATTCCTAAATTACTATTGAAAACAGGCCTAGTTTTGTTAGCAGTCTTGTAGTAGGAACATAAAAACTGGTGTTTTCAAAATAAGAAATTTGAAATTGATAAATATTTTTATACAGTTCTATTTAGAACTAAATTACGAAACTTTTTTACATTTATAAAAAAAATCACAAAACATTTTTACTACTTTTTATGTAGGCCTAAAGTTGAACTTTTTCCTTTCGTTACTGAACATGCTTGTTTCTTGAGCTAATAACTTTGTTAATTTTATTTCAATCATTTTTATACTGGCATATATGAATTATTGAACTTTTATCTGCAAAAAAAAGCTATGGGACACATTTGAATTGGTTTAGAATAAACGTATAAGAACATGGTTGAAATACAAAAACTTGGACGATTTTAATAAATTTGAAGTTTACGGCCATTTTGTGACCTTACCATTAGAGATACGGAAAAAATCAAGAATACAATTTTGTTGAAAATCTAATTTGCTACTCGCAAAATGTTATTAGTTTTTTAAATTCGACTTGCGGTTAAGCCACAAACTGGCTTTGGAAAAAAGCTTACACTGAGAGAAATTGTCCGGCCGCCATTTTTATTTGATTTAAGGGGTTAAAAATGAAAAATGGAAAAAACCCTATATATATATATATATGTATATATATACATACATACATATATATATATATATATATATATATGGCTCGGCTTAGGAATAAGGAACATTCATGCAAAAAATCATCAAAATCGGTCAAGGCGTTTGGCCGTAATCGAGAGACAGACAGACACAGAAACGAAATGCCGAACGGTCGGGTTAAAACGGAGACCTCGCTTCGCTCGGTCAATTATTTAGAATTAAAATCACTCAATCGAGTTGACCTACTTTGTAAGATTTAGTAAATATATTCATGTATTTTAAAAACATTTCATATTTACCAGAAGTTCTTCTTCTTTGGATCTATGTTTTAAAACGCCTATTGTATCAACTTCATTTGACAACTCAATCTTCCTCAAAACCTGTTCAATACAGTAGGCAAGAGTAGATACGTTTCATTATTCATTCGCTGATAGTTATTTATAGCATATTATTTTTGTGTAATTTCATACAGTCAAATCTTAAGCACCTATATCTTAATAATAATAAATGTCTTAATTTCATAAGATTAAGTAAGGTAACTTTCAAAGCACGATTCCCTCAAACCGTTAAGGGAATTATTTGCTTTTTCGGAATTCAAATAATTTAATTAACTAAACAAACTACTAATACAACAGAGTTCAAGGTTACATCATGTATTCTTTAGTATATCATTTAAATATTTATGTGTAGTATTTAGAATAAAGCCCAGACTTCGGTTAAACGTTTATATTATATAAAATAAACGAACGTTCCTCAAGGCGCCCCACAATTCCCAGCTTACCCACGTGAAGGTGAACGTACAAACAACGTTTAGGCTCCAATCCTTGATTCGTGTCCAAAAACCTGTGTTTGGCGAGTTGGGAGCTGAATGCGATTACACAGACGAAATGGCGAACGGTCGAGTTAAAACGGAGACCTCGCTTCGCTCGGTCAATTAATGGATAAACGGGTTAAGTGATGGGGCCGATGATTTCTTATAGAAAGATTTTTTAAACGCGTTTAATAGTTTTTACCAAATGTCAAAATGATAGCATTCAAATTGGCTGATCGTGCCACACAGATTAAAAACGCAATGATAATCACAGACTTTATTTTATCTTTATCCGCTGTTACATCTGTCAAAAGGTTAAAAGATATGGGACAAGAAACTTCGGAGGTTAGTTTTAATTGGTCTCCGGACAGATACGGTGGCCGACATTTGCTGCCAGGGGGAATTATTAGAATGTACGGTCGGTGGTCCATTTCCTACTTGTTGGAGGCCGGATTAAATGAGCTTAATCTGATTTCCATCACACTGATCCCTTTCCAGCCCAAATTTACCGCGAAAACGTAAGCTCAATCTTATTAACAAACTTGAGTATCCACATGTGAGAAAAGTTTTAACCCAAATTAACATTAGCCAGTGTTGCCAATATAAAATAACCATTATGTCATACTATTATTTAAAATTTTCCGCTTACATACTTCCTCAGCAAGGGATATTTAATTAAATTACAAGTGAAAAAACATGGATCAAGACCGGGATTTGAATCCGGGACCCTGTTAGTTCAACCCGGGGACTCTGCTGCTGTTATAGTCCGTTTACAGTTTAGTTGATAGCTTGGGCAGGTATTGTCCATGCTATTGAAACGGAGATCTTGGCAAGCCTCCATAATGCCAATGCTATCAACTAAACTGTAAACGGGCAATAGTTCAATAATTGTAGTAAAACTGTACAAGTGAGATAACATCAACCAATATCTGGAAGGAATCAGGGTAGCTCAGTTGGTAGAGCGTTACGACGGAATCGCAAAGTTCCTAGGTTCAAATCCCGGTATTGGTCCATGTTTTTTCACTTGAAATTTAATTAAATATATCATATGATTCGATGACAGAATTTCGTATCATTAGGATTCGTAGAAACATGTAAAAAGTGTATTTAAGTAATGATACGAAAACAGATCTTGTGACTGGAATGGGTTTTAAATATCTAGGATTTGGAAATTAAAAATAAAATAGTGATTTTAGTAAGTTTAGGTTACTGAATGGCTTTTTCACCCTCTCCCTCCCTCTCCTCTAATCACAGAACATGATTGTACTAATTAATTTTGTCTATATAATTAGGTCTGGTACTATTTGTAAGTTGTGAGGAAATGTTTTCCGATGCGTTGAGAGGTTTCAAACTAGTAGTTTTATTCCATAAAATTACAGATACATTTTTCAATGACATTTGTTGGGATTTTCAAACTAGTAGTTTTATTCCATAAAATTACAGATACATTTTTCAATGCCATTTGTTGGGATTTTCATAGTAGTAGTTTTATTAAATACAATTACAGATAAAATTTTCAATGACATTTGTTGGAATTTTCAAACTAGTAGTTTTATTCCATAAAATTACAGACACATTTTTCAATAACATTATGAATTTTTCACCTTAGTTACATAAAGGTGAATATCCATCAAATAAAAGTGTTATGTGAAACACAGAAAAGATACAACGCTGAACACTGTATAAACTGTTTTCTGTTCAAATAACTCTTACAGTTTTATCGCAACTGTCCCTTCATCAGACCGCAATATCCGAAACTTGTTGCTGATAGAAAATTGGGGGCGACCGAATCTGTTAGGCTTTCGTTTCACTATTGCTTTTTTAAAGATTTATTTTTAAAAGCTTTCGGTAAAAAAAACTAAATTATTTCAAGTTGAGTTCAATGAGCCTTTTCAAACGATAACACCATTGACAAAGTAACAACTTTTTTTCATCTCGTTTGACCCTCTTTAAAAATCTTAATTTTACAACTTTTTTATATTGTTTATATTGGCGGATACAGGGCATCATTTTGGGAGGGGAACTTACGATCTTGCGAGGGTCGGGTAGAGGATATGTAGTTTGAAACTGCGACTCCAGTATAGCGGTGGTAGGTTACGTGGACATTGCTCATCCTAAATCCATTTAAAACCCGCAATTGTTCAAATAGCGTTTTTTAAAAATACCAAACTCTTGGGGACAAAATTCTTCATCTGAATGGCTTGGTAATTTTTCGCTATAATTAATAGTTACAACGTAAAAAAAATATTTAAAGTCACCCTATAGCGGCGGTAGGTTACACGGACATTGCTCAGCCTAAATCCATTTAAACCCCGCAATTGTTGAATAGCGTTTAAAAAAAATACCAAACTCTTGGGGACGAAATTCTTCATGCGAATGGCTTGGTAGTTTTTCGCTATAGGCCCTAATTAATAGAGACAACATAAAAAAATATTAAAAATCAATGTTTTAAATTGTTAATTAATATAGTAGTTTACGCAACGATTGTATTATGAAGGCCTTTAAGCCACGAGTGAGATGTAAGTTGGAACACGAGCGAAGCGAGTGTTCTAAATATCTCACGAGTGGCTTAAAGGCTGAATACAATCGTTGCGTACACTACTTTATCTACGACCAAAAATATACAGGCTATTTGATGTTTGATGTTGATTGTAGATTTAATCATTGAATAAATAGACCAAAGCGAACTAGGTTTCTTATCTTGGGCCAATTCCTCAAAATACGCAATTAAAACATTCTCGGAAAACGAACTAACACCATTTCTAGTTTTCCACTCCATAAACTGGTTATAAACCTTTTCATAACGAAATTTAGATTTTTCTGGCAACAAATTGTTCAGAGCCGAATTTGCTTTTGTATTAATTTCCTCTGGAGTTAAACAAAATTCATCACTATCACTCATGTTTGCGGAATGAGTCAACTCACGTTTGAGGTTAGTTACAATAACACACTAACATCCGGAACGTATGGGTACAATCAGCTGATGTACGAATAGCGTTATTTTTATTACAACTCTACTTCCGTCAAATGACGAGCTCTCATTGGTCTAGAGCCTATTATGTAAAGTGACTCCTGTTAGGTAATGATATCATTACCTAATCGGGTTGGCTTTTGGTTTGTAATGTACCTCTTTCTGATGTTACTTGTAATAGCGTTATTGGTGTTTATTGCAATGGTCGTAGATAAAATATTAAACAAAATGTTTTTCTTAGTTTTTTAAAAGCCATTTGCATGCATATTGGCCTTAGCTTTAAAATGACACATCGTTCATAATTATCTGATCAAAAATAAAGGAAAAATTTGGATTTTAATTTAAAAATGGTCTTATGGAGCATCAGCCAACATGGCCGACAGCTAGAGCCGACCCTTAAAGTAACAACATTTGAAGTTAAAAATTTATATTGAGTGTATTTAGGCCTAACGCTATAGAGAAAGTCTTTGGTTTCCTCCTGATTTTTCAAATCTCTCAAGCACTTGGTTGGGTTCAATAGGTATTCTATATCGTGGTGAATATAAAAGAGCGCCAATCCAACCAACCTTTTCTGAACCATGGTAGTTCTTGTCCACTACTTGAAGTGCCTTACGGGCCATGTTATACGGGCGCTGTTACCTGTTGAAAACTAGGCGTTAAATTCCCAAGTTATGACGTTGAAACTGTTGAAAGCGGTTCGTAACGGTCGTCAACGCGGAACTCTGTCAACATGGCGTCACTCACTTCCAAGATGGACACCATTAAGTTAGGCTGTCTAGGTGTATTAAAAATAGTATAAACATTTAAGGAATTGTAGAAGATTGACTCACCAACCTCATTCCAGCATTTAGCTTTCAATTATTTATTGCCATAATCCTTTGACTTAACGCCATAAAGAGGTGGCTTAAACAATTTTTTCAGTGTCAAACATTTTGTCACTTTGAAGTCCACAATAACCACTTTGAAATAAACAATAACAACTCGAACCAGGACAAAGTCGTTACTTCTGACTATTGGAAGCGCCTCTCTGATTAGCGCTGCGAGTGCGAGCGCGCATTGACAATGCTCCGTATAACTTGTTTCGGCGTTGATAGAGCCCGGTTAGCGCGGATTCACCAGCGTTTATAGCGCTCGTATTACATGGTCCACGGGAGTTCCATTTACCCAATAAACCGATGTTAACGTGACGTTGAAAACGCGGCGCTAATAGCGCTCGTATAACACGGCCTAAGGAAGAAATGATATTTCCGCACTTGCACTGCTGACTGGCAAGGTACACAGAACTTGAATAAGCGTGTGGATGATGGAGAAAACATCTTTGCCACAAATATTTAGTGTTGCTCGGTAAAAAAAACAAAACATGAATTGCATGTAAGATAAAAGTTGCTTAGTCTTAGATTACTGTAGTTAATTTTGGCATGGACTCCTGTTGATATTCTTGCAAAAAATTATACACTATACAATACTTTATAACATACAGTACTTTGTCGGAAGCACGAGTAAAAAACGAATATATTTATCAAAGACCTGTATTACATTGTAATTCTCAAAGCAACACTGCAATATTGTGTTGTACTGCAATAAATTCTCTTTATCTCTACATCTTTGAAAATATTTTTTATATAACATAATTATACGTAGGCCTATATTCTACATTTTGTAAAAAGAATAGTAAAGATTATCAAATTCAAAAATGTTTGCCTACTACACGGATTGTTGGTGCATAATTCCGAGAACCATAGTCTAAGGCTGGTCAGTAGACCCTTACTCGCGGCACGCCGTCGCGGTTTGGCCGTTTTACCGCAGCGCTTCCGCATATAATATTAGTTAGTACAGACTAACAAAACAAGGACTTGAGTTCAAAATATCGGGTTGGTTGCAATTCAATATTTGTGAATTTTAGATGTAATGTGATTGTAATATGTCCCTAAGATATTTGCCTAAGATATATCTTGGGGGGACCGTTCCCCCAGTTCCCCCCTCTCGTGGACCCACCACTGATTGTTTATAAATAAATAAATATATGTTAAATAATATTTCAAATAGAGCTGTCTGGCTGCGAGAGTCAACATTGCACGACAATTTCAATACCAGTAATTACATTTCGTAAGTAATGTTGAATTATTATTTATGATTGATGCTTCGCTACTTAGGCCTACAGAATAGTGAAGTTATTATTTATTACTATTTTCACTCAAACATTGAGCTAAATTCGTATTTACTACATGTAAATTTTTATTTTACTTTTGAGGTTATTGTTTACATGCCCATATTACGATCTCATAGCTGCTTTGTTTTCACACCATCATTATAATATCTTACAGCTATTATTGAAGGACTTAATGAAATCGATTTCCACTTGAAATTATTTCCATAAATAAATAAAATACGTTATTTTCTAACTAGAAAGGTACGGTTATAAAATAGTCTTTTGACCACGTCACAGTGAGTGTATTAATAATCAATTATTTTATAACAATCAGGCAATTAGTTTTTAATAGTCCTATACTAAAATAATTGGATATTAAATTGTGAGGTGACTGATATGTATATACGTTAAATAGATGGAACCTAAAATATTAACCCGAAATGTAAAATTAAATTTCAATGTATAGGACTGTTTTAATTACATTTTAAAATCGCACTACATAAAATGTTTCTTATTCGCATTTTGATAACAAACGTACTTTACTTTAGCACTAAATACACTAAGGTATTTATCATTAAAGCACCATTTTGTACTTCTAATGAAAATAATTCGACCACGCAGCAGAACCGCTGACGTGAGTTGAGCGAATTTCCAAAATTAAGTTTACATGTTTTGGGGTTTCAACCAACTATTTGGGAAATTGATCTTCTCATGAATGCGCTGGATAGCTGCCTATGTGTATGACATATATTAGTAGAGTTTGTTTGCTTCTAAGCCTCACGAGCTCCTTTCGCAGTGGAAACGGGTTATGGACTACTTCGCTTTGCTCGCCGAGCACAAATTCGACCGTTGGGCCTAGGATCAGAAGATGCCCTCACGGTAAAATCCCACACGTAGGTTTGAACCGAGTACTTTTATGCATTTTACGATTTGATCGATTTTGGTGAAACAAATCGAGGTATAAGGTCATGTAAAAAAATGAAATGTGCAGAATAATATTATATATTATTTTTTTAGATAAAACTCTAAAAAAGTTTCATTCTCGTACGATAGAATAGATACTTCCAGTTAAAAAACGTGCTTCAGGTTGGAGGATTTTTTTGGACAACCAACGTGTGTACCAAATTTGTACTAAATCAGTCTTAAAATGCGGCCTCTAGAGTGCGAACACACACACACACACATATATACTGTTTATATACATATAATGTTTAATGACATCTAAAACGTGTTCTGGGGGCCATGATCATTTACTACTCCCGACCTAAGTCTTACCATAAGGGTTACTGCAATAGCCCTTCTTTCCTATGGAAATTCCTAATAATATTTATTTAAAGCAAGGTGCCTTTTATTCATATCATCACTGAAGTAGGAAATCCCCAATCTGTAGATTTTCCAAACGAACTATGAAGGTTTGAATTTTGGCTTGAAGTGATAATGTTCGTTTTTATTTTAAGTATGTGTAGTCCTACTAAATATCTTCAAATAATACAGTCATTAAAAACATACAAAGTAAATAAGTAGAGCGCGTGGCTGATAAAACGCTGAAATATTTGATTATATATTTTTTTTAACGTCCTGCTGTTTTGCACTAATGAAGACGGGACCTACAGTTTTACGTGGAATCCGAACCACAGCCAATAATGTCTGTTAAGAAACCATTTAGAAAATTATTCGGGGTCAATGGGAATTGAACCCGGAACTTTTCCATTGATGGTTGCCATGACGATTGATAAAGCTTTGACGCCTTAACAACCACGGCCATCGTGGCTGCTGAAATATTTGAATGAACAATAGATGATTTCAGCAATCTTTTCATAAAATTCACAGGGAAACACAAAATAAACAAAAAATTGTGGTCGCTCATCCCGGTATTTATTTGTGGTCGC
>JAGFPH010006999.1:8380-28339 GCA_018207615.1 Philaenus spumarius | reverse complement strand
TTGGATAATTTCTGTCTTTCTATGAGGTAGACGAAATCAATAAAAAAGAAGAATAAAACAAGAAACACACATTTAGAATTACTGAATGGAGTCTTATCTATAATCTATTTTATTTATTATTACGTTTGGGAGTATTTATTATTACTACGATTTAAACAAATACCCCATAAAAAAGCTAGAATGTATTTACATATACATACAAAATTACAATAATTACATTTGCTACTTAAATAGTTATAAGGCAGCTCTATTACTTTTCGGATCACATATAAATTACATTGTTACCATAACGACTCGCTGTGCAACGCTTCATTGTTTAGACCAATTTTCAGCAAGTGTTATGAGATAAAATAGAAGTCATATATGCCGTTTGAAAGGTACTTTTCTGACAAACAAAAAAGTATAGGACACGTTTTCAGCTAAATGCAACGGATTCCAAGTTATTAAGCAAAATGTTTCGAAAAAATCAAAAACAAAAATTTTAATAAAGTTACAAATATTTCTGATATTATGAAACAAACAATAATGTCACATATACCATTGGAAAGCGCGTTTTCTCCTGATTAATAATCACTAACAATATAGGTTAATATAAAAATACAAACCCGAGTTATATAGGGAAATGTAGAAGCATGTCACTCATCTTTGGCGGTCATTTTGATTACGTCATCAACACCACTAGAGGGCCAGGAAAATTTGTGTCCCGGGCTTTTTAGACTCGTCTACACATGTACTATCTAAATTCAAAAGGGCGCATTGGTTGCCAGATGTGAAATATTTTTCAGCTATCCCACCCCACTAGTAATACTACTCCTAACATTTAGCCTAATTCTAGTAATTAAAGTGAAAACTTCTTTAGCCGTGTTGAGCGATTTTTTTTAGGGAAAATACTTAAGAGTTCGCGTCACCGATGACCTCGACATGCTCGTGACGTATTGCCAGACTAGCGACCTGTGTACATGTATATACGCAATATACACTAATACGTTGTATATACTCGACTGTATCATATGCGTGTTTGACTTTTTGAATGCGTAAAAACTTGTGATATTGCGTCACCGACATGCTGAAATAGCAGTAAGTGAATTTATGTTGACCACTAGAAAAGTTTATTTTAAGGCTTCGTCGCATCTCCGCAATTATTTAAGGTTCCGTCACATCTGCGAATATATTTAAGGCTACGCTGCATCCCCGCATTTATTTAAGGCTCTGACCCATATCCACAAATATTTAAGGCTCCGTCGCATCTCCGCAAATATTTAAGGCTCCGTCGCATCTCTTCCAAAGCCAGCTTGTGGCTTAACCGTAAGTGGAATTGAAAAGATAATAGCATTTAGAGGCTAGAAAATTTGTTATCCTACAAAATCATTTTTTGATTTTTTCCGTATCTCTAACGGTAAGCTCACAAAATGGCCGCAAACTTAAAATTATGTTAAAAATCGTCCAAGTTTTTTTTTATTTTAACCATTTTTTATACGTTTATTCTTTAGATATCTTCATAAAACCTTATAATTTTATAGAGAGGGAGAGAGAGGGGGGGGAGAGAGAGAGAGCTACCTGCTGTCTTGCTCTTTCCTGCGCTACGTCAGTGAGTTGTGGTTATTTCCTTAAGGCATTTTCACACCGGTACGCGCCCCTTTCACACCACCCAGCAACGTACTAAACGTCCACTTGTTCGCTCATGAGGACAGGTGATCAGTCAAGGTTCTAAAGTGTTCATTGCGCATACGCTAGGTCGTGGACGGGCTGGACGTTTGTGGAAAATCACTCGCCGAGCGATCCTCAGAAAACCGTTGCGGACGTCCAGGACGTTCGCAACGTCATGGACGCGCGGTGTGAACCGTCTCATTTGATAGCATGGGCAGCGATTTATTTTGACAAAAACGTACCAAACATCCAGGACTTTCAGTACGCCGGTGTGAAAAGGCTTTTACTGGAACACTATTTTTAACCTAAGCTCAAAACCACATTTGTTATTCTAACGAGCGAGGTATACAGTTCACAGAGCTACTATTATTCGTAGATGCCACTAGATGGTGCGTAAGTATCAACAATATTTTAATGTACATCTCCTAGAGGTGAAAACATATTTTTAAAAGATGTTCCTAAATTCTTTTGAAATTTGAAGGAAATAATACGGTGTAACGTTTCACACAAAAATATGTATATAATTTTTAATTAAAATCCCTATGGGATGTAATAAGCTTAACAAGGCTACTCAAGCGCTCCTCCAAAAATTATAAGTACCTAAGTCAAATTATTATATTTGAATACTACATAAATCATTTTACAGTAATTGATGTATCATAAATTTAACTTTTAACTTGGTGTTGAAAATGTATATACTGTACTTTTTTTTTAGCGAATTTCCATAGGAAAAATGAGCTATTGCAGTGGCCCTTATGGTGAGACCCAAGGTCGGGAGTAGCAAATGAGCACCGATCATGGTCCTCAGAACACGTTTTGGGGTGTCATTAAAATTCATATATATATATGTGTGTTCGCACTCTAGCGGCCGCATTTTAAGTCCGATTTGGTCCAAATTTGGTACACGTGTTGGTTGTCTATGTCGCTCGGACGAGTTCGTTAGCCAAAAAAATCCAACAACCGGAAGTACGTTTTTTGACCGGAAGTAACTAATTGTTTAGATTTTTACTACGAGAATGAATTTTTTAGAGTTTTTTCTATTAAATATAAATGTAGGATGTTATTCTGCACATTTGGTTTTTTTACGCGACCTTATAGCTCGCTTGGTTCCTCCAAAATCGACCAAAACGTAAAATACCATAAAAGTATCCGGTTGGAAGCCAAGTGGTGCAAACTCGCGAGGCCACTGATATATTGCGTTCACACAGACAGCTGTTCAACGCCTTCGTGAGTAGACCTATTTCCCAAATTGTTGGTTTAAACCCTAAAACATAGGCATATAAACTTAATTTTGGAAATTTGCTCAACTCACGTCAGCGGTCCAGCTGCGTGGTCGAATTATTTTGTATTGCATAGGCTAATCTTCCTCCAGTAAATAATGTGACACAAACATTCGCATAACTATTTCATTTTAACAACTAATTTATAACACTGTTATCTTGAATTTCGCTCATTAAATTAAACGAAAGAAACTGTCAAATATGTAAAAAAAAGTAAAAATGAACAATTACGAATTCTGAGTAGGTATCATTAAATTTTCTGGAATACGTTTACCTGTTCAACATACATAGAAGAGTAAGAAAATTTGTACTTTTAACATACACCCCCTTTCAAGTTTCGTAGTAATAATTTTTATTTTAGTTTAGTTAGTTTCTATTTATAATTATTACACTATAATTTGTAGGGTAATTAAAACAATCCCTATTTTACATAAATCTATATTTACTTAATTGTTTCTAAAATTATGTAATTCATTTCTCTTCTTCAACCATTTCTTCATCCAGATCCACTGCTTTTTCTTGTTTTATTTTCCGTTAAACAAGCAATTACAATTGCGGCACAAGCAGCTTCCGTGTCTGACATCCTCACCCGACAATTTCACTAAATAAACTGAAAGTTCTTTTGAATGATTGCGCAACCCGTTGCACAGTGTTTGCGCAAAAACGTTGTTTCACAAACCCTATGTTTGTGCAACCTGCTTGACATGTATGCGGGCTTTAAGGCTCAATATTTAAAACGCTATTTATTTCATTAAATCTATTCTGATCTAAGTAAGAAGCCCCGCACAAACATTTCTGCAGACGAGAAAAAAAACATTTATGGTCCTATTTCTACAGTATTTACTTTGTATTTGCATCGACTTGAAATACGTCTATCGGTGATAGTATTGATTCTATATTACCGTCTTGATATTACACCACCATTTTGGTTATCTGTCTCAGAAAGTATTACTGCTCTTTTGTCTTCGCAATACTGCTGATAGCTCGCGGCCTAGTTTCAGTTCCGCTGGGGTCAACGATTCTTACGTTTTCGTTTCACAATAACAGCTATTTTCTGACAAAACTTCAGCATTTTATTATTTACGTAATAACAAGTAATACAATATTGAAACTGATTTCGTTAGCGATGCTTCGGATCTGAAGAATTAATTTAACTAGGCTATTTATTTACAAAAAATATTGAAGAAATTCCGTTAGCCCGATTTATTGAAATTTTAAGGATAACTATTACATTGACGTATCTTCAAGCTTGAATTAATCGACTGTTTTCAAAAATTTGTGTTATTTAGTATTTTGATTGATTAAATTTTTAACAAATTCTAGGACTATTATTTTTATATAGCCTACAGGGTGGGTGAACAGTCTGAGAATGGATTAATATTTCGTATATAAGGAAAATTTTAAGTTAGATGTGACTGAGGAACATACTTTATGTAAAAATACTATTTTATTAAGATGTCAAAAATTTGGTCCGCCATCTTTGATCCGCCATTTTGAATGTAACTTTTTTTAAATAGGAAAGTGGACATGTGATACATAATTTCAATATACAAATTTTAAGACAAAATCAATGGTGAAAACCGCACATCCATATCTCAAAACCGTACTGAAGATATTTGCATTTATTTACATTGAATCCTATCATTTTTTAATCAAGTAGGCCTACATTAAACTTCTTACCTATCAAATTTTAATGTTGAATAAAATTAAACAATATCAAACAATCAAATCATAAGGTATTAATTTAATGTACATCAATTTTGACAATAATGAACAAAATAAATATCACAGAGGATTTTAATAAATAAACAAGTAAGAAAGCAATATTAGGCGTACCTTTGCTTTCAGAAAAGTGAAAGAAAAATTGTTATTGTAGGCCTAGATATCGTGGTGGAAGGAACACCGTGGATACAATTATGTTTGGTCCTTCGTCCTTCCTCGACTACTGAAACTATTCCATACAAATAGGATTGGAAATGACCAAAATGAATAGGAATTGAATAAACAGTATCACGTCCAATAATCAATTGTAACGTTTAAAGCGTTACAAAGCGTAAACAAAATAAGTAAACATTCTTAGACCTAAATAATAAACAATCACTCTGCCTTTAACGTGAACACTTTTCTCTCTGAATGTGCTTACCAAGTACTAGGATTGACCACCAGAAAGCGGTAGCATACATACAGAAAACACTAAAAGTTGAAGCAGTATAGGAAGTAGGCCTGCCTGTATAAAAATAATAAATTATATTATAACTAGTAAATCCCCATGAAAAATCACAGGCGGATTAATTAGATACACATCAGAAATATATCTTTTATACAAAAAACAACACACTTTATCTAGTAGGCCTACCTAACTAGGCACAGGGGTATTTTTAACTCGGTACGCTTTTGAAGTACCACACATTCATAACTAAAACACTTTTTAAACGGCGATAATGGTATCAAACATTTTACTACTTTAAATCAGCATAAGTAAAATTGTTCAATAATAGTTTTCCTACGTCTCACAATCAGGGTTGTTTTGATAGATGTCACACATTTTGTAGACTTGCTCAAAGTTGGGAGAATTTATGGGTATAATGAGTGGGACGACTGCAAATAAATATTGTAATAGGACAGTGTGGGATAAATATCAAATGTTTGCACATTAAATAAAATATTATAAACTTTTTTATACAACATTAAGTGTAAAAATTTCTTTTATCCTTATAAGTACATAATAGTAACATTTTAAAATATATCAGTTATTTGTGAAAAAGTTATAATCTTATATTTATAACTAGGGGTTCTGCCCTTGGACGCTTCGCGCCCCAACCCCACCTCGCCCTACGGCCTCAGCTGCTTCGCTTCGCTCGGAGTTGGAAAACTCGGTAAAGGCTCTCGCTAATCTTTGGCTCGTTTGTACCTGGGTGACCGAGCATAAATCACCTGTTTTATTTGGCAGCTGACTCAAACCAATGACTACATATCAATAAGACGAACAGTTTAAATGGGTAGAATTCAGCCCATTAAAGTAGGTATAAAAGTGTGATTTTGCATCCCGCCGTTAGGAGCGCTGAGCGCTCTTTTTGCAGACGAGTGTGTGACAAGAATGGAAAGAGAAGGAGAGACAAAGAGGTCCGACTGTTATGTGACCTTGAACGCAGATTGTTGTGTCTCAGACAAGTTTTGGTAGCGTAGCCCCATATTTGTCAATGCGATTCATTTCCCACATTGTAATAGCAGTGTACTAAATAAATACATTTTAGTTGGTTTTCTTTTCTAATGTTTTTTAAGTAATGTAAGTTTGTAAATATGGTTTTAGTATGTAATATGGTTTATAGTGTAAATACTGTTAGTGTGTAAAGTAAATAGCTGCTACATTTTGCAATGCAGTCCTGTTCAAAAAGTGGAGGATCTAAATGTTCCTATAAAAACTGCAACAATACATCTGTGAAAAATAAAGACTTATCATTTTTCAGGTTTCCAGTGAAAGACAAAGAAATGTATGAATACATAAAGTTTTCTTTACTGTTGTGTTATATTTGTGCGAGAATTAATTCTCGTACAAGTCGTAGGGAATTAATCAACATAAGAATCAAAGACTTTGTGAAGTTTATTAAAATGTTTTGACAGTTAATTTTTAATGGGAATATGTAAGGACGAATGTAAAAAGAGGGTTATTAAACAGGGTGCTTCATAACTCTTGTCACATATTGTTTTGGAATTGTTCTTGGGTACAAAGTAAACATCAAATCACTGTTAATTTGTCTAAAATCATTTTGGTTGTCCTACTGTGACCAAAATGTTTTTTTTTTAGTGCATATCTAAAAAATTACTAAACGAAATAATACCAAATTTATATCAACCTTTTGATAGTATTACCTAAATGGGAAAAAAGTTAAGTTTACGTGACTTCAATATTTTAAAAATGGCGACCGTTTACAACTTTCGAACGGAAATAACTAGCCCTTTCCCGAAAAAATGTCAAGAATAACTTTTTTTTGCAAATTGAATTCCCTATCGATTAAGTTCGTTTAAAAAAAATTGGTTAGAGAATAACGGACTTATGGTATTTTTCGACAGACAGTGCATGCCCCTCTGTTATTTATCATTGCAATTATTAAATTTAATCAAATCAGTTTCATTTATTTTGACACATAAAGCTGTTTGTTTATACAAGTTTTTATTAAATTTATACTATTGGTAAGTTCTTTTAAGAATTGTTTCAGTTAATACTAAACTCGTAGGAGTCAGCTGATTTGAGTTTTGTCTGACTTATTGTTTGTGATGATATAGTAACAATCGGCACCAGCTGATTCTGTTTTTGTTGACTTTATTATTGTTCTAAAAAAGCAACAAACAATATTGTATCCATAGTATTGCATTTAGAAACATTTTAGCATTAAGTTTTTCGTGTTTTAAACTGTGTTTGCTTTATTAATTAACTATGGAAATTGGAAAGTTACACAAACGCTGAGTATTGCCTCCATTTTACCTCCTAAGTGAAATAGATTCTGCCAATAAAAATATTGCAAATATGGTTTAGTAACCAGGACTACTCTTAAGTACTTACTAATTGCATAAATTTAATACAAATTTGTGTAAACAAACAGTTTTCTGGGTCAAAATAAATGAAACGCATTTGACTAAATTTATTATTGCAATAAAATATTATCGCCGTCCGATCCTGGACATCGCCCCCAAGAGGGGCGTGCACTAACTGGCGGAAAACGCCATTCAGGATATGATTCTAAGCGTAAAAATGATTGAAAAAATTCCTATGAAGGTATGTTCTAAAATGAGCGTTCCTTCTATCAGTCTGTATGTGATATTTTAATTAAAAATTATTAGTTAAAACCCACTAACAATATAGAGATGAAACTTTCCACGTAAGCGCACACGCTTGCAGACTTATTTAGTGTAAAAAATCTGTTTACCTTTCTAAAAGGCGGACATTAAAAGTGTTCGTAGATACGACCGTTTTAATGTTACTTGAATTTGTAAAATTTAATGCCTCAAACTGTTCCTTTACAAAACAAACAATTGATTCAAACTGTCAAATTTCAAATACATATATTTACGGATTGATAGTCATGGGTTTGATTCCGAGTTTTTCAAAATCAAGCCGTAGGTGCAGCAGGATTGAAGCACCTCAAAGTACAGTTAACCAGAAAAGTCCTAAATTCCCAATTATCAATATGTGCCCCCACCATTAAAAACGCGGGGGAAAAATAATTGTATTATTAACACACTGTTTTTTATGCACTGATTACAAATCTTATATTGCAATATTTCTGAAACAAACCAAGCGAACGTGAAACCCAAATTTGTTATTTGTCTACCATTTTTGACGAAACTCACTTTCTTTATGTTTTTTGAAGTGCTAAATTTGAATTTTATATTGGATTTTACACATCTCACTTTTGTGGCGCGCTAATAAATTACACTTATAAATGATTTTATTATACAAAGAATTATTTAAATGAGGGACTTGAGACTATTTTGTTAGTTATGTTTCGCTGCTGAAGTAGCATTTATATTCCAATTATTAAAAAAAAGGATGTTGGTAATAGGAAAAATAAACTGATAGATGTGTTTAAAATAATTAAACTTTATGGGATCAATGCAAAGTTATTATTTACAGATGCATAGACTGGATAGTTAACTGCGGAAATGACGATTTTGCAGAACTACCAGACAATAAGTTGAGGTACCGTGTCCCGTGTTCAGTTCATTTTAAAAGTACAACATTCACCAACTCATTGAAAAACAGGCTAGAATGTTGATTGTTATACTTTCCTGCTAGAGAACGGAAAATTTGGCAATTATTAATTTTAAGTGTTTTATAGGAAATAAAATAAATAATAACATACGAAATTTACATAGTTACGTCTAATTGGTGAACTGGGGGCAACAGCCCCTTCACAATAAAAATAAATTTTTAGCCGAATTTTCGAAGAAAATAAGAGCTATATTACACTCGACTCAATTTGAAAATTACTTTATATTATATATATATCTGTTTTATTCCCGGATCGATAAGTGGTAGTAAATATGCTTCAAAATTGCTGATTTTTTGGTGAAAGGGTCCTAGTAGGATTCTTCAGATATACTTTTTTTTGTTCTTCGATCGGATTCAAAATGGCGGAGTTATACCGATTAATCGTTTTTGGGTAGGGATTTAAGTATATGGATTTTTCCCACCTTGATAAAATGGTAGTAAATATGCTTCAAAATAGCTGAAATTTTAGTGGAAGGGTCCTTGTAGGATGTCCCAGACACTGATATTTTCATTTTTCGATTTTACACAAAATGGCGGTTTGTTTGATTTAAACCAAAATGGCAAAGTTAGAGCGAGGAAATTGCATTATTACTACCACCCATAAGCCCTTGTGCAGATTTTGAGCTATATCGTTCAAAAGGTAATTAAATTTTCTACAATCCTGTGCAAAGGTATTTCAGGTACAGTCCCCGGAACAAGGAACAAAATTGATAGAAAGCTCCCGATAAATGATTTTTTCATTATAAATGTCAGGTTTTTGCGCGATTTCTCCCACTCATAAGCCCGTGTGCAATTTTTGAGCTATATCGTTCGAAAGATAATTAAATTTACTACAATCCTGTGTAAAAGTAATTCAGGTACACTCCCCGGAACAAGGAACAAAATTGATAGGAATCTCCCGATAAATGGTTTTTTCATTATTCATGTGAGGTTTTTGCGCAATTTCTCCCACTCATAAGCCCGTGTGCAATTTTTTAGCTGTATCGTTCGAAAGGTAATATAATTTACTACAATCCTGTGCAAAAGTAATTCAGGTTCATTCCCCGGAAAAAGAAACAAAATTGATAGGAAACTCCCGATAAATGATTTTTTTCATTATCAATGTAAGGTAATTAATAAGCAATTTTCCCACTAAAACCCCAGTGCAATTTATGAGCTATATCATTCGAAAGGCAATTAAATTTACTATAATCCTGTACAAAGGTATATTTGGAACAGTTTCCGGAACAAGGAACAAAACTCATAGTAAATTCTCATTATAAAATACTAGTTATTCCCTGATAAGAAAATTCGGCTATAGTAATGCGGCAGTGCTGCTTACGGTTTTTTTTATACTTCCCATGATTGACACCTTGACACCTTTGTTTTATAAGTGGTAATCTGTTTGCATTTGCTTCACCGCGGGGTTTGGTGAGCGAAGCGAGCAGGGGTTGATACTTCTAGTACTGTAGTTATAACTTTAAGTATAACATTTCCAGTATTGTTATATTTTTAATTTCAAATCCTTGAGGAACATGTTCTTTATTGTATTAAAACTGCACATTAATTTGAACCTTTATTTAAAACTTTCTAACAGACACTTTGTCTCTGACCAAAAATTAGAAAATCTTTCCAGCAGAGTGAAAATTGTATGTCATTATCAAAGTGAATTAAACATCATTGTTGTAATATCGATCAAAGAAATAAGAAACAGGTAATTTAATTAAACTTTGTTTACAGCATACGAATCGTATGGTTCTTACCTACGAATCGTAAAAGTTTCATAATTTTACAGCTCTGCTAAGTGTATTAAATAGTAGTGTAATAATGAAGCGTGGTTTTTATCTTCACACTGCACAGCTTAGTTTTCGAGGAAAACTAATGCTCTATCTCTCTCTCTCTCTCTCTCTCTCTCTCCCCCCTCCCCCAGTCTCTCTTCTGCACTTCATTGAATCCGACACTCGTCTGCAAAAAGAGCTCTCAGCGCTCCTAACGGCGGGATGCAAAATCACACTTTTATACCTGCTTTTTTGGGCTGAATTTTTAACATTGGAACTTTTCGTCTTATTGATATGTAGTCATTGCTCAAACTCATTAAACATTATCTCCATAAGATTAACATGGGAAATTTGAAGGATTGTGTGCCGGAGCTCCTTCTCGGGTGAATAGCGGCTAAACGGATGTTCGGATCTTTAATCTGATGGAAAATCGTCAGTTTGAAATTAAATTTTCTACAACTTTTGTATTTAATATTTTTTTGTTATCTCTTAACGTTTTCTTACAAAACGCACATAAAATGGAAAATTTAAAAAAAAGTAACATTTCCCACCCGAAAAGTGCCTTCAAAACTCAAAAATGTAACTTCTGGAAATTTTATTAAAGGTTTCTCGTCGGAAGCTTTAATTTAAGTATGAGGTTGAGGGGGGTACGATTACGGGAAGAGCCTCATAGTTTATGTCAGTGAATAAATCAGTGAATATTCCTAGCTTTATACAAGTAGAAAGACGTTGGAATGAATAGTAGCTAAATGGATGATTAGATCTTGAATCTGACGGAAAATCGTTAGTTTGAAATTTAATTTTCTACAACTTTTATAGTTAACATTTTTTGCTATATCTCACCGTTTTCTTATAAAACGCGCTCAAAGTGGAAAAATGAAAAAATTCGAAAAAATCTTTCCCGCCCAAAAGGAGCTTCCAAAATTAAAACCTGTCAACTTCTGGCAATTTATCTAAACGTTTCTCGTCGAGAGCTTTAATTCAAGTATAAGGTTGAGGGGGGGTACGATTACGGGAAGTGCCTAATAATTCATGTCAGTGAATCAATGAACCCGTCTACACTGGATTCCACGTTCACGTTTCAGTACAGACCGTCCATAAGCCATGTTATCCTTACGACAGTCTCAGCGATAATAGCCAACTAAAAAACATCAACTCCCATGCAACGCTCGGTCAGTTGACGCAACCCGCATGACAGTAAACGTGATGTTCTCTGTAATAGTAGTAGCATGTCTATTCTCCCGTAAGATCTGTACTGCACGGTGAACGTGGAATCGAATGTAGCTTTATATAAGTAGATAAACTTGCATAAGTAATAAAAATAAAACAATTACTTAAAAAGATTCAAAATAAAACTGTATAAATAGTGAATTTTTAATTTCCCACTTGTTTACAATATATATTTGAACTATATTTCTATCTTCAAACCTAATTATTTGCGTAGATATTTGTCAAATATTTGTAAGTCATAACTGTCTTAAAATCTAGAAGACCAATAAGTACATGGTTGTTTGGTCCTCTTTTCATACAAGTTTAATGTCAGCTTTAGCCAGTTCTTCTTCTCCTTCTCCCCTTTTTTCATTATCAACTATCTTGGTCTTCTTATGTACAGCTTTATTCTTTGCATTCATTATGTTCGTCGGGTTTCTAATGGGCATCGACCTGCATACTCTGGGGTGAATTAGTTCAGGCAAAATACAATTCTTATAAAACTTTTCAAGTTTCGATAACATTTTATTTTGCCAAAATTCTGTATCTGCTTCAATTCTTTCTACTCTGTCTGGTTCCTTTTGGTGTCCACAAACAAACAAAAACAGCATTTCCTTTTAGTGACGTGTAGTTGGCCTTGGATCTGGTAATAAAAGTTATGATTTTTGTTTACTGATGTTGTTGAATCTATTTTATTCATTGACCAAAAAGTAATTTTCCTTTTCTTTATTGCTTCGTCCGATTCAAATCTCTAGCAGAAGACGGTCATTTTATTTCAACAAGACCATCATCATTCAGAAGTTCATCTGGTGAAGCTGTTCAATAGCTTTTTTTTAGAAAATGATCCAAATAATTAATTTATATATGCACTAACAAATTTATTGATGTACAATTTTAAAAGTTATTTGCTCAGGAAGTAAAAAATGACCAGTAACGGTAAAAGTTCAACTTTACGCCTTCATAAAAAGTAGTAAATATTGTTTGTATTTTTTTTCAAAATATACAACAATTTTATTATTTTTTAGTTATAATTATAAATAAGTGTGTAAAAATATATATACCTTTTTTTAATTTCACAAAACACCAGTTATACGTTTCTACTACAAGACCGCTAATAAAATTAATCCTATTTTAAAACAAATTACCAGGAATATATGCTTTAGATGAAATTTTGTTATAACAAATTGTAGAGAATAAATCATAAAATTGAACTGAATACTTGAAATTTTTTTTTCACCTTGATCCACTAAATTAGATCAATTAAACTAAGCTCTCAAACACGTATCGTAGTAGGCTATACAGTTCCAGTCAAATAGGTTTCTCTATGAATGAACTTCCTTGTCTCAGACAGATCTGAAATTCCCGCTAACCATGTTATATTTTTAGAATCCGACTACAGTCAGGTACTTTATTGTAGGCTATGCCACCGCGCCAGCCCTTGAGGCTTTGTTTTGACCGTCAGCCTTTAGTCGTAAACCAATGAGTGTCCAGTCTCAGGCTGTCAACAATTCAAATAGCTCGTCGCAGTTTGCTAAAGTCAACTATCTAACCTCATGGGCAAACAACAACAAAAATCTTAAATTTCCTATTACTGTACTGACAAATTATTAAAAAGTAACTTTTAACCTAATAAGATTTACAATTACTTAAATAAAATTATAACATTATAACTATTAATTGTTTAACAATGTACCTTCAAAAATAATTGAATTACATATTGTTTTATTATTATGATATTATCTATTATTTTATTAATGTTTTATCCTTATAAAACAATAATAAAATAATAATAATAAAACAATAGTTCAATTATTTTTTAAAGGTGGCCTACATTGATAAAAGTATTGTAGTTACTACTGCCAGTTATAATGGACTCATTGTGTAGCCTTAACATGTGTAGCTCTTCTTGCAATGCATTTTTATATTTAATAAACTAAAGCATTTGTATTAAAATTCTTACCTCTACTGTTGTTGAAATTTCCTGAGATCTGCGTTAATCCGCTTCGTTTTCCTCTTCGCAGAAAGTGGTAAACGCTTTTTAGATCCCATGATGATAAACAATAATCTTATTTAATACTTATACATCACTTAAATTTAAACACTTATTTATACAACTCATCCCAAAATCCGTTAAACCATCACGAACGAATCACATATATCGGACGAATGATTAAATTTCGAACACAAATAGAAATATATACATTAAACACATACAAATAAGCACTTGATATCACACCTTGATTCCAAAATATTTACAAAGTGAACCCTCTCTCGCTGACAGTTAGTTGTGATAGAAATTGAAAACTACTGATTAAAATAACAACAAATTGAATGAAAACTTAACAAATAAGATGATAGAGTAGTAGACTACAGATCAAGCTTTCAATTGGTATAAAAAGCTTTACAATCGTTACTACACCCATTAATAAATTTGTGAAGAGTAATTAAAAGCCAATAAAAAATTTACGTTTTTAAATGGCAAAAAAGAAATTTTTAATTTATTTTTTTCAAAATTCCAAACACATATTGGACAAACTATCTACGTCAAATAACAATTAAATACCTTCTACACTGCTCGACTTTTTCAATTTTTTTATTTCACTTTTCACAATGCTGTAATACACAATATACATTGGGACTCTTTTGAATCGACTCTTTCCACCTGAGGTGAGTCTAG
Source organism: Philaenus spumarius (assembly GCA_018207615.1). Taxonomy (NCBI): domain Eukaryota; kingdom Metazoa; phylum Arthropoda; class Insecta; order Hemiptera; family Aphrophoridae; genus Philaenus; species Philaenus spumarius. The sequence goes on along the minus strand of JAGFPH010006999.1, from coordinate 13,999 downwards.
GGAGAATCGGTACTGCGTCGACTCTTGAGTCAATGAATCTCGTGTCGGCAGTAGTATTTCTGACTCTTTTTGCGTCCCGTTCGACATGGGATTCTTGACACAAGTTGCGAAACATGTCTCAGTGTGGTCGTGAATCGTATCCGAGTAGGAGCTCTTCTTGTTTATCCTTTTTGGTTAATTTCTCCCCCCTTTTATTTAATTATGTCGTGGTGTTCCACACATTAAATTTGATTGAGGACTTGCATTCTAATCGGTGTTTTTGGGACCCGTCTTTCGCAGAATACAGAAACCGGGAAATACAAATAAATACCTATTTGTTATCGTGGCTTCCAAATATCAGGTAGGAATACCATCAGCAGAAATTGAAAAAAAGAGATAGAGACTCTAAAATTTTAATTTTTTCTTGAGATTTAGACTCCAACTTTAATAAAAATAATTTCAAATTCGGTTGGCGACATTGTAAGACAATTTCTAAATTCCATCCCGTCTTCCAAAATTTCACACTCGCACTGGTTTTCCTCATGAAATAATTTTCGGACCCACCATAGTTTAGGCCATTTTCTTTTTAAAGTTTTATTATTTTTATTAATTAAACAAAAAAGGGCTTTATAGAAATCCCCGTTAAGTATGGGCTGCTCCGCCACTATATGGGCAATAACTGACGCAAATGAGTCTTGGTGTGGACATGATTCATTTGAATCGGGGCTGAGGAATCTAAACATAAATCTACTCAGCGCGGATTCAGAGTCGCAATATGAGTCGGTTCAATGAGTCCCACTGCGTAGGCCTACTAGCCTTAAGGCTCGACTCTCTACATTCAAAACGGCGAAGTTGGGTACCAATTTCAATGTTAAATAACCAAAACATACCTTCACTATTAAGCATATTTTTGTGTTGTTTTTTTCAAAAAACGAAAGCTGTATTTTTTTTCTTAAAGTAAAATAGATTGTGAGTGTTGATTGCTAAAGTTTTTTGCAATATCTCTTTTTTCAACTGAGTAAAAAATTAATAAAGTTTACTATTTTTTACTATTTATATCATACGTTTATGAAAACAATAACACGGGTTTTGAAAATGTATTCGGCAATCAACATCCGCATATGATAGTACTTCAAAATGAAACCAAAATTTTAAATTTATTCCACGAATTAACGGAAAAAAATGACTTATTCTATAGCATTGCTCTTATGGGAATCAGATTCAATATGGCAGCAGGGTAAGCGCCCCCTTAAGGGTCTGCTCCAGTAAACGAGAAAACAACCGGAAACAAAAGAGCTTCTCACTATATCCCTATCTAAACAGTGCAATTTCTTGCAGCTGAACGCTTTAACATTGCCTCATTTCAAACCATTTTATAAGTCTATCTTTTGTAATTGAGTGTTAAAAAAAATGAATATTCTTTATAAAATATCGGATCCGGCTTGCAAATTATTTTTCATTATTAATTTTTTATTGTGTTAGGAAAAAATTCAAACTTTGTACTTACAAAATGTCAATTTCATAACAAATCAAAAGCATTTTAAAAGAACTAAATTGCAACACGGATTGTGACTGTGCTTAAAATGAGACCTTGCAAACAATTTTATGATAAAAGATAAACGAAATAAATGGTTTGAAATTTAACATTGCTCTTATTTGATAAAAATCCAAGATGACCGTCACTGCAGCAGACCCTTAACGTTAACAAACACTATCAAGGAATTTGACTCTCTTATTTCAAAATAAAATCTGGTAAATTGGCAAGACTGTAGTCTCGGTTTCAGATACATTTTTACCTTTTTGTATTACAAATCACAACTGAACCATGTAAATTATTATAACCAATAACCGGCAGCTATGCTCACAATGTCGGATTTGTCAGCTAACATGCGTTCGACGGATTTTTCGGAGTACACACACACACATGCACGCGCAAACACGGATAACTTAATCGGAATGGACATTCGGACCCTCCTTACAACTAATTAATTAATACTAGACAATTTTAACTCTTTAAATAATTCAAAATACTACACAAACATTGCAGCAAGTTATTTTCAGAACTCAATTTTTATTTTTAGTATACTAGTAGTTCTGTGAACAATAGACCTCGCTCGTTGAAACAACAAATGTGGTTTTGAGCTTAGGTTAAAAATAGTGTGCCAGTAAGGAAGTAAGCAGAAGGTTTAGCCAGTGAAACATTATTTTGCAATTCCCGCGATTCCGGGGTTTCTAGTTCTCGTCATTTTTCTTTTCTTGAGCTTTAACTGCTAAAGATTTTCTTTTAGGGGGTAATAAACCCCTCCCCCCTGTTTTATTTAGGTTAATAATGCGTAAGGTAGCTAAACATATCGCGTTATTGAGGGAAAACATATAATTAAATATTTACATAATTAAATAACTAAAACTTAACAATGTATTTACAGTTCCATATCATATTCCAATATTAGAAATAATGAAAAAAAACTATGTTAAAGCGTCGTGATAGTGATCACAACCCATGTATCAACACTTCCCACGCTGTTCAACGGCCATTTTTTGTATGTCCTTTATCGCCGCGAGGTTTCATCTCATTTTGTAATTGAAGTAAAGCTAAATCAAATATTTTTATGGAATAATAAATTTACAAGTATACAGTTCAATTCTTTGATTTATTGTCTACACTTTCTTATAACAATATGTCATTTTTGGGCAAAGGATATAGTATTCCTAAATTACTATTCAAAACAGGCCTAGTTTTGTTAGCAGTCTTGCAGTAGGAACATAAAAACTGGTGTTTTCAAAATAAGAAATTTGAAATTGATAAATATTTGTATACAGTTCTATTTAGAACTAAATTACGAAACTTTTTTACATTTATGAAAAAAATTACAAAAAATGTTTACTACTTTTTATGTAGGAATAAAGCTGAACTTTTTCCTTTCGTTACTGAACATGCTTGATTCTTGAGTTAATAACTTTGTTAATTTTACTTCAATCATTTTTTTACTGGCATATATAAATTCTTTGAACCTTTATCTGCAAAAAAGCTATGGAACACTTTTGAATTGGTTTAGAATAAACTTATAAAAACATGGGTAAAATACAAAAACTTGGACGATTTTTAACAAATTTGAAGTTTACGACCATTTTGTGAGCTTACCGTTGGAGATACGGAAAAAATCAAGCATACAATTTTGTTGAAAATTAAATTTGCTACCTGCAAAGTGTTATTAGTTTTTATTCGACTCACGGTTAAGCCACAAACTGGCTTTGGAAAAAAGCTTACACTGAGAGAAACGGTCCGGCCGCCATTTTTATTTTATTTAAGGGGTTAAAAATGAAAAATGGAAAAACCTGTATATATACATCGCTCGGTCTAGGAATAAGGAACATTCATGAAAAAAAATATCAAAATCAGTCAAGGCGTTTGGCCGTAATCGTGAGACAGACAGACAGGCACACAGACAAACGAAATGCCGAACGGTCTAGCTAAAACGGAGACCTTGCTTCGCTCAGTTAATAAAGATTTTAGTGTATTGCCGTAAAAGACACTGATTGATAAATTAGTATCAATAGTATACTTCGTACATCAAGCAAAACACTTCGTCATGCTAACTACTAACTAGTGCTAAAAATATGATTTTACTTACCGTCGCATCCTCCTCTCCAACAAGTAGTTAGCCACCCTCCGACGTACGTTGGTCTTCTCCTTTTGTTTCTCCACCGTACTCGACACTTCCTCGACGTCCTCTTTGACCTCCGGTTGTCCCGGTGACATCACTATAGTGGTATTGAACACAGGTCCGACTCCGTCCACGTGATTTTCCCGTATACCACCGACTTGAGCGATGCCCGTAGAGTATATTTTGGCAAGATTGAATGGTTTGACTTTAAGAAGACTTCCTGGTCCGAGTTGAACGGTTTTTATGATGAACGTGGGCTGACAGTCTGCGGACGTCGAAGGGGAGCAGTCGTCTTTGGTGCTGGACACAAGAAGATGAGAGGATGACGCCATTGCACGATTTAGTAGCTAAACACAGAAATAATTTAATACAAATCAGAGATTTTGATGTTACATTTGTAAATTTAAGGTAAAACTTGAATATACCATTTTAGAAATATACTGTCAACTCGAAAATTTCAAAATTGATTTTTATTTAGAATATTGATCTGTAAAAAAAAATACTGCGTGTTTTGAAGGAATAACTTATTCAATTGATAATGGCTCATTTAATAGTTTTACTTAACTACTTTTTCCGCTATTGGAGTATATTATATATTTTAATGTTTTATAATCTAGAGAAAAATTAATGCCAGATATTAATTTTTAAAACGAACTCTTATTAAAATGAGTTAGTTTTTGTAATTTTTTTAATCTAAAAGACTACAAGCGAAGCCCGGCGCACATGAGCTGCAAAGTAATGGGGACACCGAGATTGTTTTCAATCGGATAGGCAGAAATACGTTGGGGGTAATGGGACAATGAACAAGGAACGTCGATAGCTATCGATTACCCTCTGTCTATCTCGATAGGTATAGAGGCAACAGCTGGCTTCTCCCCCCTAACTGATGTTTCAGGTATCGAGGCAACCGGTGTCTTCCCTTATCTGCGTTTTATCTATCTCCGGCGTTTCACTAGTACCATTGTATTTGGATAATCTAATAGAATTCCGATCCAATGCAATATTTCAATCCACTGGAAATTCGACGATAGTGGCGCTATCTATTGGGGAAACGACGGAAGCGGTGTGAAGCATCAATGCTACCAATGATTTCTCCCTAGCACTACCTCGCGGCGCGATCATGCACTATTTTCCCGACAAACTTTTTTTCGGCACACAGACCCCGTATGCATGCATGATCTATTTTATTATTCATGATCTATGCTAGTACACAGTTGGTAATATACGACAGTCCACATGCGACGCTGCGACAGTTCTATCTGCTTCTTTTATTCAGGTAAGTTTTCAACAGTATAATTATTATAAATTTAATTTTTAATTATTTATTTAACTTTAAATATTATTGGATAACCAATTAATATAAATCTTTGAAATTAATATTCATTATATTGATAATTAATTTGGTATTAATATCAATGAGTTATTAATTACATTGTAAGTTATTAAATAAGGTAAGATTTGAATAATATAATTATTAACTTATTATTATTTAATTTATAATGAAATAATTCAGGCCAATTTGATTTAATAATGATCGCTAATTATAGAATGTATACTTTTATCTCAAAACAAATGAAAAAACAGATTATTTTATATTTACATTGAATATTATTTTAAAGCAGGAATTAAATAAATAAGTTTTTTTTATTGTTTATTAAAATATTTATTTATGTTTGTAAATATGTTATACATTTAGAATACAATGCATACCCTGACATACATTCTGCATGTAGCAGTATAAAACACATTTTCTATTTAATGTAACTTGTGAAGTACAGTGATACCTTATGGAAATGTTGCAGACGTTATCAGAGGCGGATGTAGGCCTTCACTGATGCCACTTAGGGGCTAGTAGCATTGTATTTAGATAACTTAATAGAACTCCGATCCAATGCAATATTTCAATCCACTGGAAATTCGACGATAGTGGCGCTATCTATTGGGGAAATGACGGAAGCGGTGTGAAGCACCAATG
>JAGFPH010006998.1:28113-70801 GCA_018207615.1 Philaenus spumarius | reverse complement strand
TTTTTTTTCATCACTCAATTACAAAGATGGATTTATAAAATGTAAAATGTATAGTTTTCTAGATTTAACATTGAACATTTTCAACTGCCGCTTTTTTAAACATATTTGCATAAAAACAAATGTTTAAAGTAAAATGTACCTTATTTGCTTGTGTTAGCCTGACTGGATTGTTGTTAAATTTTACAGGACAACAATTTTACTGGTAGACAATTTTACAGGATAAATTAATTGATTGAAATTCGAAAATACAACAGCTCTAATAATAATAAAATAATATTAAAGTGATAAAATTTATAGACTTAGTTCGTCTATACTAATTATCCTTAAGGAATCTTACAAAACTTGAAAGCTTTTTTTTGTATTGAAATATAATTATAAATAGGTAACACAAATAACAATTTGTCCCAATTTGAAACATTTATGAAATAGTTTTAAAACATTTTTAGACGTTGGATCTTATTTGAATTTATTAATTTACCAAAAAAAGTGTTTTAAATGGAGGTTATTCTAAAGTATAATGATTTGTTGACATCTTAAAAAAGTAAAAGTATTTTAAAGTAAGTTTAGGTAGGCTACGTATTTTATATATGATTATTTGTTTTCTACTTTGCTCAAATCAAACTCCTAGTATAGTTTCTAACTATTAATGTTCATAAACGCAAAAAAAGATAAATGCTTTACAAAAGTATGTTTAATTTGTATTAGATATGAGTATACAAAATCGAATTTGTACTTGAACGAACCCGAGGCTACAGCTTGAAAATACAAAGCTCTTTCAGCATGACCAGTCTTTACAGTTGCTCACATTCACGTTTTGATACCACCTCGTAATGCCGAACTCCAACGTCAATGATTCTGTTTTTAGATTAAATGTGTAACATACTGGAAAACAACAGTGGTAATAACTTGAGAACTAAAGAGCAAGTCCTAAAAATACTTCAGATCTAAATATAATAGGCCTATATAAAAAATAAAAAATCTACTAACACAAATTAAGGTTCTACAGATTTTTAAAAATAAATTACGTAAAAACGTTAATAGCATGCTGAAATTAGAACATTTATTTCTGACCCATGTTGATATGTTCCAATGATACATTGTTAAAATTTGGGAAGTATTGAACTGATTTGATCAAAATTAGGCTAAACCTTTCCTAAATGTCATAACTCTACAAGTTAGAAAAAACTGTAAGAAAATATAATAATTCGTTCTAAATTTATAAAAAAACAGATAGAAAGAGATAAGTTGTATTTTTAAGGTATTGAGAATATTATATTACTAACACACACTTTGTACGATTTATTATTTCCAATAATACTACAGTGTTACTGTGTTTTATTCTTCAAAATATGTATTATTTTGAATGTAAAGCAGTCTCATTAAATGTGACTGCAATAAAGTAATTAACTTTTCAAGGTCAGGTTTAAAACATAAAATAGGAGAAAACTCTTTAACTTCTAGGCAGTAAAATGAACGAATATTAGGTCTACAATTATAATGGCTAGCATTGTTTTGTTACAAAATGTATTACCTTTTTCTACTGTGATTTCACGTTTCTATTTGAAGACATTCTTAACAATTGCGTATTTATTTCCTGAAACATCATCCAGTATATTTGATTGCATAAATTCAGCATATTATCTTAAATAATATTGCGAATTATGTAAAATGTACGTGTTTAGCATATGTTTTTGTTTCGTTCTGTTTTTACAGTTTTAGAGATGAGACATTTCCCTAAAGTTTTAGAAATTGTCAATTTAGTTGAAAAAAATACCTAAATACATCTGTATTATCCAAAACATCATAAGAAAAGTTTTTACAGCTTAATCAAATGCTGTCAATTGCTTTTACAGATATGTTTTCCGACTTCAAACACTGAAATTAAATTGAAAAAAAAAATAAAATGACTAAAGTATTAAGTTATTAAAACAACAAGTCTGACTCATGTCCGATTAAATTTTTATAAGTTCCGTTGTTCGGAAGATATCGTGAAAACTGTGTAAATGGATTTATTCTTTACAAAAAATATATATAATTCGTATTAATCAAGTAATTATTTTTATTTTTAACATTAGGTAAAAATTAGTGCCAGATTCTTGCTCAGCATCCCAAAAAACAATAGGAAAATGAGTTTTACGAAAATCGGTAAAGAAATGAAGAACTTACTATAATTTGCATATCGTCTATTGTGTAGAAGTAAAATATTAAACCAATAATCCATTTAATATACCATGCAGTTAACAATAAACAACCCTCCCTCAACTATGAATAGGTAGCAGGTAGAAGGGTAAGTGGGCAAGGCCGGCCGGGCCGATGGCAGGGTGCAGTTAGGAAAGCGAGCGAGTGAGACTGGCCGGTTTAAAACTTACAAAACTTTCTGAATAACGGTATTTTGTATATAACTTGTATAAAACAGATCAACTATTGGTGGTCTCAGTTACGACGCTAAGTTGGGTGTATAAGAAATTGTATAAGTTTTTTGTAATTGGGTCCCTTATTTGTTGGTTTTGAAATGTTGATCCGATGCTTGAACACGAAAGAGCCACAATAAATGTTGATCGAAAATGATCAACCTACCATGGTTAAAAATAACAGCAAAACCAACAAATGATTACGTGAGAAATCTATATATATATATATATATATATATATTAGTATTAAAGAATACGTTGAAACCAACTCTTAATATTTAAGGCACTAATGCCTCTTAAACATTTCAATTAATTTAAAAAAATACAACATGTACAATATAATAAACTAGTGGACCTGGTAATGCTTAGCTATTACTTGATTTAATTTTAAGGGTTGTTATCCCATTTCATCCCTTTCACTAAAGTAATCGAATTGCAAATATATTTTAATATCAATTAATAATAATATAATAATTTTAGATTTATAGTTGTAGGAATTTAGTGCAATTTAGTTTTATTGAATGGGGGTAGCTAAACCATTTAAATCATTTTGTTTGTAGTAATGATAATCTTTAAACAATCTTTTTACTAATATGTGTAACTTGTGAAATTTTAGTAAAATGAGTCGATTAGTTTTTGGAAATATAGAAATAGTAAACGGTTATTATTTAATTTTAAGGGTAGTTATTCCATTTATTCCCTTTGACTTAAGTGATCAAATTGCAAACAGTTATGTATATCCATTAAAAACAATATTACATAATTTTAGCTTTATAGCTTGTAGGAAGTTAGTTTAATTTATATTGATTGTACATTGGTAACAACCCCATTTCAATTTTGATTCTAAACTATCCAGGGACCCACTAAAAATACTCACAACAAATTTCATCAAAATCTGCCGTTTAGGACAGTGACACACACACGTACAGAAGAATTGGACGGTGTTATGCATCACTAGACCAAGCGCCAAAAAGTGATTCTGAGATAATTGACCTTAAAGTTTTTACTTAATTAAAAATACACATACGAAAAAAAAACACTTAATATTTTTTCAGTTAGTGAAGTATGTTATACCTAACTTAGTTTCAAAATCTCATTTTACTAGTTTATGAAATTACTCTAAAAATAAATAAAATGGCTTTTAGTCTACTGATGCTTTTTTGGTTTTTGTGAACTTTTTTTTCCACCACAAGCCCAACACACTTTAGTCTTTTAGTCTAGTGATGCATAACACAGCACGACACATGCAATGAAGCATCAGTATACTGCAGACCTTTTTAAAACAAATTTGTTATAGTTTATCGGTAAAAAATTCTGCTGTTTAGCATTATCTAAGAGGCAGTATACTCACATTCATTATTTATTTCAACGTTGCAGCATACTTATTGTTGCAGATTTATTTAAAAATTATAATAGGCGTGAAAATACCTATTATTTTTAAATTAAATTACAAGTGAAAAAACATTGACCAAGACCAATGTGTGTAAGCTGAGAAATCAATTTCAAAATAAAAATACTATTATTTTTGTTAAAGAAAGGTTTGAATAAAATGTATACTCTCAGTTAACTTACTTTATTTTGAGCAAAAAATTACAATAATGAACAAAATTAAATAGGTAATTGGGCTGTAATTAGCTTACTCATTTTCTATTTCGAAGTCTAGTTCTCCGTTGAAACCATCTATGTCATCTTCTACTTCTTCACTGCCGATAAGAGACTTGTATATCGACTTCGCATCTTTTGGTATCAGCATTGTATTTGGATAACCAATTTATTATTCATGATCTATGGTATCAGTGATAAAAGAAACTTCAGGTCTTCAAGCTTTGAATTAGAAATTGGTTTCCCAGCCGGCCACAGAGGAATTAAATGTTCACCCAAATTGTGTAGTAGTTGTGAAGAAGGACGACCTCTATTTTGCTTCTTTTCTATATCTATTTCTACTGCATTGATTTGCTTGAAGTCACTTTTCATGAATATGCTAAGAGGACTTTCTTTTCTGATTTCAATTTCTCTTGTATTCAGCCAGCTTATTTTTTCTTTTCTAACATCTGTTTTTCTATTAGATATTAAACCTTCCAATTTCTTTGTTCCCAAAAATTCTTGCTTTGCCATTCTGTGAACAACTAAAGGATTTTTTTCCGGCATTGCTTCATTACATTCATATAATCATCTACTGAATACAACCGTTGCTGTAGTTTCAGGGCACACTCAATGTCACCAAAGTCGCTGTCGTTTGGTAGAAAACTATGTCCCGGGACAAGATATCGCAATATAATTTTTCCAATGGTGGGGTGTTTCTCCATAATTGTTTTCAACATTAAAACTATTTTAATGTTGCGATTTTGACCGCCACATGAGTCCGACCAAAGAATGAGTTGCTTTGCAGTTACAGTGTCTTCAATGTGTTTTTTTAGGCAGCTACCCACCTCCTGAGCTCCCGGCCAGCCTCGCCTTCAATCCATACATAACAGTGCCCTTCACTATTTTTCCCACTGTGTATACCTAAATTATATACACACAATTGCCTCTTATAATATACTATGTTTGTAGGAATCCTAGGAAGTGGAAGAGTTTTCTCTAAATCATAGCACAATGTTTCTAAATCAGGCTGATCCTTGGCTTTTAACATGTCTTCCTTCCTATTAGCCTGTGCATTTTCTGCTTTTTCCAAATGAAAATATTTGTCTTTCTTCAAATTTTCTAATTTTGTATTATCAACACAATCCTTAATTTCCTCAGCTAATCGGTCGCATACATTGCAAGTATCTTTCTTTAGCTTTTTTCTGCGCAAATTGAATCGGGTCAAAAATATTTTGTACTTATTATGTTCAAGAATAAAACTGTAAAACATAAATAGTTTTCACAACACTTTTTGATAACGATACAACACTGAAGCAAAAGAGTATACAGCTGATATATTGATATTATGAAGTCTGGCCTGCTCAGTGCTGCCATATTTCCAGTTTTGTATCACAAGACCAAAGACCATTACATGTCACTTGGTCTACTGAAGCAAAATAAAACATTGGTTTGTGGCTTTTAGGTTTGTGATGCAGAATAGAAAATGTAGTATAAGTGAAATGGCACTTGGTCTTTTTAAATATTACTAGGCAACCATTACTAGTATTACAACAGAGATTTTTTGGTATATAGTTTATATCATTCTCTAACAGAATGCGCCATAATACTGATTTTTACGAAATGGCGCTTGGTCTAGTGATGCATAACACCGTCCAATTATATATACAAAGATACCCTGATAAAAAATGTAGACTTTCTGTTATGTAGTCCAAACAGGCCGTAGTTTTAAATGTCGGTTAAGACACAAGGATTTGGCGGTTGGGTCATAATTAATCTAGTTTTTTTTATAATTATTTAAACACTCATTTAATTTTAGGTTCTCAATGTCAATGAAAAAAGTAGAAAAGTAAATGTGTGCGGTCGTGGGACCCCCGTCAGGAACGAAGTTCGTCACGTCTTTCCTTCAATTCTTTTACCATAAACGGCAACATACACACATAATTTTAATCTTTCAATTGCCGTTTATTATTAGTTTGTTTTTTATTCAAATATTTACTGTTTCCGTACGTTTAATGTTATTAAAATAAAGGTGTAGAATTAATTAGAACATCAAAGCTAAGGTGATAAACAAAGTTAAATGTCCATTCGTTGTAAATACATTCAATAAACATAAAACGTTGGTTCATCAGTCTAGACCTACTAAAATTATTGTGTGTATGTTTTATTTATTTTAACCTGTCTTAACGGCAACATACATTCAATAGTTTTAGGTTAGGCCAAAACTTAAAATTATTTCTTAGGCCTAACCTAAATTATTGTACATATGTTGCCGTTAAGACAGGTAAAATAAATTTAAAATACACGCAATAATTTTAGTTTAGGCCTAGACTGATGAACCAACATGTTATGTCTATTGCAGTACTTCAGCGCTCGACGATAATATCTAAACTACACCGGACGGAACCGATTGTCTCTTAATTTAAATTGAAGAACCAAAACACATGTTTCTTGAATGTATTTACATTCATTGCCATAGCGACCAATTAATAACACTTTTTTCGTTGCGCATTAAATTTTCTATTTGTTAACTACTACTGCAACCCGCGTTAAAAGGAACTTTGTTCCAGAAATTAATTCATTAGAAATGTTAAAGGTTAAGGGATTATTTGTGTACCGTTTATTGTTTAGATAAAACTTAATGGTATAATATTAATGTTGATTATAGGCCAGTAATGAATACTTCATATCATATAAACCAAACAGTTTATAGCCTACAGTACACTGTGAACTTGATTTATTAGCGAGTTTAATAATGCAACTTTATGAAAGGTTATTGCCAAAGTCAGCAAACTTTAACTAATTGTTGTTGTTTTTAATTATGTACTAATTAAAACTCAACAATGTTGTAACAAAGAACAAGTAGTATTTCCGTTCAACTTTAATTATACGCCTAACTGAACTTAAAATTAAATAAAGCAAAAGCGAAGCATTTACGGGTACATTAGTTTTGTTTAGTAAAAATATAACAAGGTTTGTAAAAAATTAAAAACTCACACAGTTGACAGTACAGCGCTCGAATAATATTATAAAATCTATTATCACTGCAGGGGAAAATGTATGAAAAGGAATACTTAGAAAAGTCCTCGTGGGAGATATTATTATTTTTTACTAGACCCAAAACATGTACACATACAACCCACTAATGGCATTTTATATCCAGTTTGGGAATTGGGGGTTTTCATGAAGATGTTTTACCCCTAGGCTCGGCTGAATAGTCTTGCTTTTCCTACGCATATGAAAGAACAACTAACCTTACCGTTGCTGTACAGGCTGTTCCTACCGTTTGTCTCTATGTACTTAATATGCACTAAACAGTCATATTAAGAAAACTGATGAAAGTTACCCTTGCTAGGACATTGGTTGACAAAACGTTTTTAAGTCATTATGTTTGTTCGTTTTAAAATGGCGGCAATTTACATTTTTCAAGTTACCTATGCTATATATATAAAAGCCAAATCCACTGACTCACTGATCACGATTTCTCAAAAACTAATGAACGGATCGGAACGAAATTTTCTATGTAGCTTCCTCTAGGGCCATAGGTGCTCTCTAAGAAAGGGTTCAGAAAAATTCGAAATTTTAGGTGGGTTTGGGTGTCAAAGTTACTAAATCACAATTTCTCAAAAATCACCGAACGGATTGGAACGAAATTCGGTATGTAGCTTCCTCTAGGGAACTAGGTGCTAGCTAAGAAAAGGTTTAAAAAAAATTCAGAATTTTAGGGGAGGTTTGGGGGGTTAAAGTTACTAAAAATCCCCATAAGAAATACATAGTGTAATTTATATTTATTGATATAATATATTTTTTGTTAATAGGTATACATTTAACTTTGATTTGTATATCCGTGCAAAGCCGGATTGGACCAGCTAGTATTGCAAAAAAAACTACCCATTTTACAAACAATGTATAAGAGTACATTTTAAAAATGTCAGGAAAAATCCAAAAGAGCTTACTTTTTTAAAATCATGTTGAAATTAACCAAATTATGGGCATTTTCATTCACCCGTACTTGGCCATTATCGTATGCGCGCTTTGCTGCACTGTAATGTGACAACAATGGGATAAACGACTAATGAGGGTTTGAGACGTTCAATGTAATCGCAGGTTGTTCTTCTGTTTCATATTTCATAGGCACTATTCACTAATAAAGTTTTAACCGCGTACACAACTGAGAATTTTGTGTGGTAAAATTATCTCAAATAGTAACAGTTATTTAAGTAAAACATAATAAATAGAAATGTTTTTTTTAATAAAATTTGAGTAAACATTTTGTCATCAACTCCTATAGAAGCGAGTGTACGAGCGTACGTACGTGAGTAACATATAACATAATAGCTGATTTCACCCATCATCTATAAACCTAGTGTAGATTATAGTTTGGGATTATGTTTACAACTTCAACCGTAATAATTTCTTGTGAAGTTGATTTTTTTTAAATATGAGTTATAGAACTAATGAATGCTATAATATACGTTATAGTATTTGCTTTGAGGTTATAAACTATATATAAATACAACCTTTTATGATCAATATATTTGTTTATAAAAATTTAAAGAAGAGATAGGCCTACCTATTCGTTTAGCAGCTGATTTCACCCACCGTCTGTAATACTTCAACAAACCCAGTGTAGATTATAGTTTGGGGTTATGTTTAGGAAGGCCTTAATGTTGTTTGTAAATAGTTTGTTTTTTAAATCGTGTATTTCTGATGTGTATCTAATTAATGAGCCTGTGATTTTTCACGGGGGCTATAGTAGTAAAATAATTAAAATAACAGAATCTTTCTTGTAATAAAACAAAACCTGCATTTATAGTATACTTTTAAACCTGTGAAAAATCACAGCCAGATTATTAAATTAGATACCCATCTGAAGTACACAATTTAAAAAGCAAAGGGAAGAGTAAGGGACTTCCAAGAGTGTTCAAAATTATTGATTTTGTGGACAAATTTTGCTGATATTGCGTGTCTATTTCAATCTGTGTCTTACATTATGTACAGGTCACAACTACCCCCACCACCGATCCTCCTAACTACCCCCTCCTTTGTCCTAATCAATCAAGATTTCCGTAAAAATTACTATAATACAATTTAAAAAATTTTAAAATTATGGACAAAATTAGGGATTTTGTGATTTGCATTTACATCACCATATATGTCAATGCAGTGGTCGGCGAGCGACACGATCAGTGGCAGAGCCCCTACTTAACCGTGTATTATGTAAGTTTATTTAGTGTTCTTACTTATTCAACGACTTTCGGTAAAATCACATTATCGTAGACAAATGTGTAGCCCGAAAAGTCATACAACTTTAAAAATAAACGGTACCAGGAACTGGCACATACTTTCTCACAAACATATTTAAATTATTAAACAGATTCACGGTGACTTGTAGGGTGGGGTAGGAGAGGTGATTTTGTATTAAAGTTGTTTTCCCATAAAAATCCATAAAATAACGGAAAACCAACTTTTCTCAAAAACGGCTCGAACGATTTTGATTAAAATTTGACAGCTTATAGTACTTTAGGTCCCTAATAAACTATAAAATTTTAATCAAAATCGTTAGAGCCGTTTTTGAGAAAAGTTGATTTTTCCGTTATTTTAAGGGTTTTTATGGGAAAATTACCCTTAAAAATAAAAAAATTCACAAAAATGAAAAAAACGCCTGGAGATACCGTGGATTAGTACCTCTATACCAAATTTCATCAAAATCGGACGACTGGTTTATTCTCTAGGTCTGATAACATCCACACAGACACACAGACACACAGACATACAGACACACATACAGACACACACACAGACCTCACTCCGAAAACCACTTTTTTAGGTTCATGGGGGCCCAAAACGGATATTTCCACCAAAAACTCAAACTCGAAAATTTTGACGAATACAATACTTTCTCCATATACTATGGTATAGGGGGAGAAAGTAATAAAGATAATTACGACTGGCAATATTATATAACTATAGTATTAAGTATAGTCATCGCAAAAAAAATCGATGTTGAGATTTTTGTGGAAATATCCGTTTTGGGACACCCTGAGTCCAAAAAAGTGTTTTTTACAAAATGTCTGTCTGTATGTATGTCTGTATGTATACAAAGCTAGAGAGAAAACTATTCTATCAGTTTCGAACAAATTTGCACCAAACATGTCAATTAGGCATGTATAGATGCACGAAAAAAGATTTTGAAAATTTTTGAAAAACAACCCTATTTTCGGCCAAAAAAACCCCAAAAAAATCTGTTATTATTTTTACTTTCTCCACCCTATACGTAGTATATGGAGAAAGTATTGTTTTCGTAAAAATGTTCGAATTTGAATTTTCAGTTGAATTATCTGTTTTGGTGCTCCCAGAACCCCAAAAAATTGTTTAGTGCAATTATCTGTGTTGGTGCTCCCTGAAATCAAAAATATTTTTAGTGGAATTTTTTGTTTTGGTACTCCCTGAACCCAAAAAAGTGTTTTTAACGTGGTGTCTGTCTGTCAGTGTGTCAGTATGTATACACGACCAGAGGGGACACTATTTACCCCAAAAAACCAATAAAAAACGACAAAAATGCAAATTTCTCAAAAACGGTTCTAACGATTTTGATAAAATTTGCCTTATTTGTAGCCTTTACCAAAAAACCACATCTTTCTAAAAATTATCGTTTAGCTAATAATAATAATAATAATAACTGATTTTTATGGTTTTTTTGGCCATAAAAGGGGTTGTTTTTCAAAAAAATTTCAAAACCTTTTTTCGTGCATCCATACAGGCCTGATTGACGTGTTTGGTGCAAATTTGTTCGAAATCGATCGAATAGTTTTCTCTCTAGATAATAATAATATTTAGTAGTTAATCTCCTACTTTAATAAATCATTTGTATTAACGTTCTGTTTAATAGAATTAATTTCTGCGTTTACTTTAAAGTGAAAAACTCTGAAGTTAAACTCACTGTCAGAAGTTGTGTTACATGTTGGTATATTGCAAACAACCTGCGTCTCTGTAAACCTACGTGACTACAGCAACAAATCAAACTTTAGAGTTTTGGTCCTTTATCGCCATTTTAAAATGCGACACATTTAAAGTTACACTTTCAAACGTAAACAAGTCACTCACACAATTGTGTTGAAATATTCAAATATTTTAAAAACTGAATCTAATTTTTTAGTTTTAAATAAAAATCTTTCTGTAATACGGGCGAAAGTAAAGTATTATGTTTTCTATGGTTTACCGTTCCGCTTAGTAATGCAAAAATGTTAAGCTTTAAGCATCCTTCAATATTATACGCAACAGCGAGGGTCGTGATTTCGCTGAAACCAAACATTCTTTTAATTTTGCAAATTGCCGTTTGACCAATCCCCTGAGTTCTGGGGATGAAACTGTTTAGTGATAGTACAGTATACACAAAAAGAAAGAACAAAATAATTCTTTCACGCCGCTGACGTTAGTTGAGCCAATTTTCAAAATTTTATGTGATTTAGGGATTTAATCAACTATTTAGGAAATTGGTCTACTCAAGACTGAATAACTTTCTGTGTCTACGAAATTTAATATACTAAACCTCCAGCTTCGACTCACAAGTTCCTTCGTTACATTCGCAGCGGAAGAACTCGACCTTGGACTGCTTCGCTTGGCTCGCAGAGTACAAACTCAGCCGTCGGCCTCGACTGCCCTCCACAGTAAAATCCCCCGATTTTGGGGGAACCAAGCGAGCTATAAGGGAACAAGATGTGGAGGCTAATATCCTACATTTATTTTTTAGTTAAAACCCTAAAAAACAGTAATTATCATAAAAAAAGTCCCAAAATAGCTACTTCCAGTAAAAAAAAGTGCTCCGGTTGTTGACGTAGACAACTAACGAGTGTAAAATATTACATTTGAACCAAATCGGACGTAAAATGCGGCCGCTAGAGTACGAACACATATATACGGTTTTTATGACATCCCAAAACGTGTTCTGGGGACCTTGATCGGTGCTCATTTATTGCTCCCGACCTTAGGTTTCACCATAAGGGTCACCTCATTAGCTCATCTTTCCTATGGGAAATTCGCTAATAATTCAATCATGCAAATGAACCGCTGACGTAAGTTGAGCCAATTTCCAAAATTAATGTTATATATTTTAGGGAACATATTTCACAATATAAACATTGGTCTACGGTGCTTATTTTTTCATCTGTCTTTTATTATTATGTGTTTTTTACATAATACTTAATATTTTTTAGTAGAAAAGATATTGAGCTCAAACTATGTATACCTATTTTTTGCGTAACCTTTTATCACTGTACGAAAAATTAGAACATTATTAAATTTTAAATATTTTCAAAATGGCGGCAGTTTATAATTTTTTATATCAAATATCTCAAAAACCGCAAACTTTACAAAAAAATTACAAGAGACAAAAAAGTTTACTTTTTTAATGACAAACACAATGGTTGTTCTATTTTGTCTCTAGCTTAAAGGATAACAGAGATATTGACAAAAAAAAGGGAAAATGTATTTCTTGGTAGTTGTCAACAATACCCAGAATTACTCTAGAAACAAAATAGTTTAAAGTTATTATGAGCTAAACTGATAAGTTATTTGAATAATGTTTCGAGCACTTTTTGAGCTGATTCCACTAGCAAAAAATAATAAAATGTTCATATATTCATAGGTCTGGAAATGCTTCGTTAGAGAGAGTTGGCGAAAGATTTCACCCATGTTTCAGATTACTCACAGATATCAAATCTTTAAAAATAAATGACTGAATTATAAAATATCCACCTTTTAAGTAAAATTAATTGTCCTCTTCCTACCTTTGGAGACACTTCAATATTTCCTTAGAAAATTCGTTAATTAGAGCTGTCATTTTAAAAATGGAGTTTTTTTTAAAACGTTGTTCTTTTAGAAGACCTTTAAAATTATATAACTTGCAACTTGAGTTTTTGTTTGAAAATTCTAAAAAACACAAACCCAACCCACCAAAATATGCCATTCCTTGCAGTGGAATTAGGAAGAATAATTTCCTTAAATTCTGTAGGTGTGAAATGAGTCAAAATTGTTTGTCC
This sequence comes from Philaenus spumarius, assembly GCA_018207615.1. Lineage (NCBI taxonomy): Eukaryota > Metazoa > Arthropoda > Insecta > Hemiptera > Aphrophoridae > Philaenus > Philaenus spumarius. The sequence continues at coordinate 57,768 of JAGFPH010006998.1, read as the reverse complement.
CTGTTCATACTTGAATGCTTTATCACTGCGCTGTTTGTGGAAGCTCAGTTAAATCAGTTTAAAACGAGTAATTCTATTTTATTTTACCATGCATTTAAATTTCATTACCACGCTATAATTCTTTGTGTTTTTTCTTTACAGTCTTACAAAGAGACTCCTTTGTTTAACAGGAAACGCCATTATGACTTTGCACTACATTAACTCTTTCAGGTAACACATCTTCTCTGAAATATATCTTTTAGCCCCGAAACTAGTGAAAATCTGTAATAATTTAGATATCAAACTAATTTTCTTTTAAACTCTAGCCTAGTGAACTCTAATGAACCAGGTAATGCTTCGCCATTGCTTGATTTAATTTTAAGGCTAATTATCCAATTCCCTCCCATTGAATTAAGTAATGGAATTCAAAGTTGTTTTTAATATCAATTAAGAATAATTTTAGATATATAGTTTGTAGGAATTTAGTGCAATTTAAATCGTTTTCTTTGTAGTGACGATATTCTAAAAAAAATTATTGTACTAATATGTGTAAATTGTGAAATTTTAGTAAAATTAGTTGAGTAGTTTTTGAGCATATAAAAAAGTAAGTGGATTATTTTTTAATTTAAGGAAAGTTATTCCATTTCATCCTTTTGTCTTAAGTAATCAAATTGAAAATAGTTTTGTATATCCCTTAAAAATAGTATTACATAATTTTAGCATTATAGCTTGCAGGAAATTAGTTTAATTTATATTTATTGTATAGGGGTAGCAATCCTATTTCAACCTCTTTTAATTGTGAATCCAAACTATCCAGGGACTCACTCAAACACACACACAAAATATCATCAAAATTGGTCCAGCCGTGTATAATGATTTCTGTGACATACGTACAGAAGAACTATCTATACTAATATTATAAAGAGGTAAAGTTTGTTTTTTTTTTTTTTGTATGTATGGGGTAATCTCTTGATCTACTGAACAGATTGAAAAAAATAGTGTTACTAATAAAAAAGCTACACTATTCCTGAGTAACATTCATTTCGATAAAAACATTTTTTTATTTCAATATTTGTTAATTTAGTCGGAAAAAACTCTTAGTTCAGGCCTAGACTGATAAACCAATACATGTATTTACATTTATTACCGTAGCAACCAATTGAATAAAATAACAGATAACAGCTGTTTGTTCTAATATTTCCATTAATACCTGATTTCAAACTTTGAGGCAAATATTAGTTTTTTCTAACTTTTAGGTTAGGTTTTTATTAAAGTAGACCTGAGCCTTGCTGGTTCTTTTTACCTTTATTATAACTGCTGTTATAAAATGTACGAAATAATTTGATTTGAACATTTAACATTATTATCGTCTTAGCTTTGGGGTTATTATTAATCCTACACCTTTATTATAAAGAAAACATAACATGGTTATGTGTATAGAAGGTTCAAACGGTGTTGGCGTGCGGAGCACGCAGGGGTTTCCCCTAGTAAAAGATATATTTACACAAAAACAGTAAGGTTTCCTATAGTTAGGAAAATATATTATCCGTTTTTTTTTTTAAATCTAGTACAGTTTAAAAACATACCCGATATGGAAATTCGCTAATGATGTATATGCTTAGCTTTCCCTTAACATAGCCATTCAAAGAAAGTACTGTAGTTCAAATTAATAAGATAAGGAATTTTTGAAAGTAATGTTTCAGTTAAAGGTGGGGAAATGTAAGAAATTTGGGTGAAAATTTAAAGTGAAACAATGCCTTAAATTCATGCGTAATTCAGTGGATTTATCGGTCAAAACTTGTGTCCTTCAATGTACGCAATTAGTTTGATGGAAAAAGACTTGGTAATTTTCTGTCATTCAGATGGGAAATCAATACAATCCATCAATGTTTCAACACTAGTGCCAGAGGCTGTGCTTTGTTAACTAATGGAAAATAAACTCACAAAGGCTCTAATGAAGGAGTCCTTTACAGAGCGAATTAGTTTTTCGTTTTTCAAATAAAGTGTGTATTGTATTACTGGTACTAATTGCGTCCTAATTGGAGGGCATTTGATTCAGTGCACTGCACATGTGTACAGTGAAATAACAAAAAAATATTTAGTTTTACTTAAATTACGATTTTACAAATTGTTACTTTCAACACACCAGCAACCGTTTTCGTTGGCTTTTGTGCATCTGTTGAATTCTATATAATAAAAATGGAATTGCTGTTCCTTTGTAAGTGCATCACTTGAGAACGGCTGCAATAATTTGGCTATTTTTTGTTTTATAATGTTCCTAATAGTCCGAATTAGGTTTTTATATAAATGTAAATTTGAAAAGTTTTCCGGAAAATGCTCAAATTCGAGAAAAACTGAACATCAGTTTTTCTATAAACTCAAGACCATAACTCACGAAAACAGCTGTTCTAATAAAATGCTTAGTAACACCACAGAGAAGAAAAATACAGAGGAAACATCTAAGCGTACGCGAATTGGGTGTCTAGCACTCGACACTGGTATCTACATTAGTAGTTCCCAGAGTCGCCATGAGAGGGCAGCATCGTCGCTGGCCCCTCCCCTACCCCCCCTCGCCTCCTGCTGCTAGCCCCTCGTCCCCTCCAGCACCGCGCGACACTCGCCTGACTCAAGGTTGTTAATGTACTCTAACAACCTTGCGCCCGACTCCCTGGCTGTCCTCGCTGCTACAATAAGTAATTGTAAAGGAAACTTGTCACAAACATGTTCTGTATTTGATTGTCATGTAGCAATAAATGTAAAAAACTTGAACAATAGTACAAAATAAGTTAAATGGATTATCAAAGTAAATCAATAAATGTTTTAATTATACTTTAATTAAAACTCTTAAATCCTTATAATAGTTGCGGGAAATGATATTAATTTTAGTACACAGGATTATAAAAGAAAATATGGTGCAGTTGAACGTGTTTAATCTCTTGGTAGGAATGATAAAATGGTTTACAATTACTGTAATTCATAGACTATAAAAAATACTGTAGCCTACTCTACTTAAACATAATAATTTGGTCATTTCATAATATAAAGACGATAACAAATTACCACATTATACAATTGTATTTTTAGAATGAATCTATTGACTATCGACTGTGGGATAAATGATTGGTAGAAGATAGTATTACCTTCAACAGTAAACTATGAGCATATTATTTTCAAAGTAGGCCTAGTAGAAAGCACAAAATAATCTAAAGAGCATTCCCTCCCGTCAATACGAAAAAAATAGGTATATTCAAAATGTAAACTGAATGAAAATGTACATATAATCAGAAGACCTATAGTTTTATGAAAATAAAACTTAAATCAAAAAAGTAATATAATGTTAAAATTGTACAGTAATCAGGGTGTCTACCAAAATTTATTTTTGAAATTCCTGGTTATTTCCAGGTTTTTTCCAGGTTTCTCAATGATTTTCCTGGTTATCCTTATAAGCATATTACACGCCATTCGGTGCTCAACTAATATTAAATATTAATCTTATCTTCTAAAGCGAGAGATAATTGTTTGTCTGCTAAATGGATCTGGAATCTCCGTCTAAGGATTTTGGATTTTTTGATTTTATATTAGGCTTTTGGCCACGAGAAATCGATTGGAAATGGTCACCAGTCTGGGAAAATTCGTTTTCTACGTCTTTTTATTAGATTAAAAAGTGAAATTTGTCCATTTTAAACAATACAAAGCACAGCTGATGCAAATGTTTTCAATGCCATTACAATAATCATCTGCTTTCTTTTAAACTGTATATTTTATTAGAGGTAAGCCTAATATTGTATCTATTTATAGTTACCATGGCAACGAATACATAATAAACATACCCTTCATTTAGTTGTTTAATGTTATAGGTCTAACCTAAACGATGTTCACGGAAATTTGCAATAATAGTAGTTATTGATGTGAGCGAACTAGGCCCTAGGAATAAATCGATATTGAAATAATACTTTAATTTAGGCCTGACTTATTTCTGAGGCATAGCGTTGAGATTGTGGTTAATCCTTTAAACTGTATTTTTATTACAGGTAATCCTAATGTTGTATATACCCTTTATTTAGTTGTTTAATGTTATAGGCCTAACCTCAAAACTCAATAATCCAATATTTATGATTGAAATCATAGCCCTGCTTATAATCGAGCTTTAGCTCGGTCACCAGGTACTATATTTAATATTAAAGTGGTCAATTGAGAGTAAGTAAAATAAGTACTCTCATTTTTCAACAAAATAACAAATTCCTCAACCAAAACTTGTTTCATGAAAGTTAGAAAAGACAAAGATCATAAGGTTTGGATTCACATGTTTCTATTAAAACATATTATTTTTAAGATAAGTGAACAATTTTATAAGACATACCTATGACTTCTTGAAAACTCTTGCACTGTGCATTTTATTTCAGATTGATAATTCTAACTTTTTTGTTTTCCTAAACAAGTTTGTACTGACCTTCATTACTTGAGGGTCGTTAAATAGACTAGGGGTTACTATTAGAGAACTGAAATTTATCAAAAATCTATTAACCCATCACCAAAATGGTGATTGCCTCCTAATTCATATAACTGTTGAAATTAAATCACCAATACACTTTATATTATTATTTTTACAATAATAAAAGTTAAACAAATAACAATATAAAGTGCATTGGTGATGAAATTTCAATAAAAAATATAAAATTTCTAAAAACAAGCTACAAAATTTTAATCAAGTATGGGAATTGTGGAATAAATATGTGTAAGCCAAAAATATCTAGGCTGCATACGATTATTTTTATAATTGGATAAAAATAAAGCCATTTAGTATATGACAACAGCGTATGTCCGCGAAAAATTGATGCCCGAATACAATTTGTGAAAATTGTATGAACTACTATTGTTGAAATATTATTTAAAATACAATGATAAAATATCCGCAAAAGAATACGACGTCCGAATATTATTAGCGCTAATTTTATAAAACGTCAGCATTAAAACGCAATTTAATATACAACAGCGTATGTCCGCGAAAAATCAATGCCCGAATACAATTTATGAAAATTGTATGAACTACCATTGTCGAAATATCATTTAAAATATAGTGACAAAATGTCCCCAAAAGAATACGACGACCGAATATTATTAACGCTAATTTTTTAAAACGTCAGCATTAAAACGCAATTTAATATAGAACAATCTTATCAAATTCAAAATTCAATTCTTTATTTGCAAATTACAATCATTATGATTGTATTACGCACGCAAATTGTTAGTACCACATAAACCCTACAATTTACACTTTCAATTTAGGTGCGAATCATGGTGCGTTTTTTATAACATAAAATAAAACTGAAAATAAAATACAGTCTACCATTAATGAATTTTAAATTTAATTATATAAAATATTATTCTGTCTCAAGGTATATGTATCAGTATCTAACTTTCTTGGAAGATAAAATTTCAAAAAAGTAACGTTTTGTTCCATCGTAGCAAACAATTCGTGGATGATTTTATACTAGTTTAATCGGTGCGACTTCACACCCGTACTATACAGATTATGTTACCATTTCAGTAGTTATTTTAACATCTGTTATTGCTATTTACCTCCATTTGAATGTATTAACACCTATTTAAGAAAATCTATCTTAACAATCTTGATTATGCATACCGTATTAGAAACATTAGTCACTTTATTTGACTAGATATTAATGTTCTTTGTTTTTGTGATTATGTTTCTTATAGACTATACCCTACAATACGTTCAGAATTAAATTTTTCCATCAGTTAAATTAAACTGCTATTATTGACTTTATAGGCCTACACTGCAACAAATATTAGGCTAGTCGGTAGGGGTAATTTTAGACCAAACGATGCAGTAATTTACAATACGGCTGATTCTTTTTATAAGTACAATAAAGTATGTAGATTAACATACAAAAGTTTACCAGTCTATCGATTTCCCAAGTCAAAAAAATCGAGACAATTTTTTTTCTTCAAAAATTCTTAATATTTCGGGCTGGGATTAAGATAAATAAAAATAAATATACCACCCTGTAGGGGGAAGTGTTTTTCAATAAAAAGGTCTTCTGTAATTATTTCGCCCGAGTAATGGTTTGTTTGGAGAAAATTCGCAAAGTATTATTAAAAAGAAAATTATAAAAAAAATCAAAATTTAATAATAGTACAAGTAGACAATTGTGTGGGAACTCGGTGCAGGTTAACCAATTTTGACGGATTTTTTAAAATTTGTTCGTCTCGATGAGAAGAAAAAAGTTTAAAAAATGTGTTTGTGTTCTACCCCCCCCCCCTTAATTTTGTATTCAATAAAACAGTTCTTTTTTAAGTGCCTACTCACTAAAATTAGAAATACAGATAAAAACAAATAATTGGCCCTACGGCAGAAATCACAGAAAAGGGAAATCTCATTCATATATGTAGAGTTGGCTCATTCTAAATTGGCTGAATTTTAATATATCGAATTCAAACTTGACATAGAAGTTAAAATATATATTTTAAAAATTTATGCTGAGTCTGAGCTTGTTATCTTGAAAATGACCTGATCTAGAGCCATTTGACTTATCAATGGGTTTCTCGATTTTAGGAGTACCAGACCCACCAACTCATTTTAAACACCTCCAGTTTAGAAAATTTTCAAAATATAAACCTAAAAGTTTTTTACAAGTTAAAAATTTAAATTCAAACAAGATAAATGAGTATATTTTTTTTTTATTATTTACTTTCAAGAGCACAAGTAACTTAAAAAAGTACAATTTTGGACCTTTTTAAATTTTGCATCAACACGCTTGAGTTGATCGGCTGCAGATTAGTCAATCTTTTAAATATAGTTTTTAAAATAGGTATAGCAAAAACTAATTGTGTTTGTAAATTATGTACCAATTTTTAAATCGATATGTTCAAAAATGTCGAAAATGGATTCCAACGAATCCAAAGGTGTTGTAGTTAAAACGAGATAGGTAAAACAGTAGACTATATTCAAGAGCCTTGTTTTCAAAAAGAACTGAAAAAATAGTTCATACTTACTGAGAATAATACTACCGTAGTGTATTCAACTTGAAAAACAAATTTGATGTTGATATTCTAAAAAATGACGAAACTGGAATAGCGAAAGGGCTACAGCGTTCGGTAAGCAAAAAATCGTGAGGTTCGTTGATAAATCTGATGGCTCTAGCTCATCAAATTTTTAAGATACCAACTTGAGTCTTGGTATATAAGTTAAAAATAAGCTTTTCACTTATAAGCAATAGTTTATAATGTACTGGGCCGCGCTTAAAGAAATAGGTCTTCAGCCGTGCGGCCGAGTAGTGCTGCTGCGAAATAATACTTGCTTAATCGATTTTTTTCCAGACAAACCATTTCTCGGACGAAAAAATACAAAAGATCTTTTTTTATTAAAAAAATACTTCCGCTACACGGTGGTATTTTTATTTTTATTTATTTTCATCCTAGCTCGAAATATTAAGGAATTTCGAGAAAAAAATGTTTTTCGATTTTTTTTTTGACTGGGAAATCGAAAGACTGGTAAACTTTTTTTTATATTAATCTACATACTTTAAGGTACTTATAAAAAAAATCTGCCGTATTGCAAATTACTGGTAGTTGTGACCTAGGACATTAGGGCTACGCCCCAGTGGCCCTCAAAGTTTCAATGTTAATCTTATGGAAGAAAGATTTCTATTGATTTTATCAGGGACACAAAAACAGTTGTTCGTATGAAAAGCTTAAAACAGCTGATTTTGATCAACAACTGATTTGGATCAAATCAGTATCAAATGTAGTATTACCTTTTTGAGGTTACATTGACAAACTAAAAACAAACACAAACAAAAATGAACGAAAAATGCTAACTATATTTTAATTCAATTCAAACATTGGTTGTTACAAACCTATTATATATAAAACAGCTAATTTTGATCAAAAACTGAACATAATCATTCACAGATATGTCAAGTCTTATATATTATCATCCGTTCAGCCGCTATTCACCCGAGAAGGAGCTCCGGTATACAATCCTTCAAATTTCCCATGTTAATCTTATGGAGATAATGTTTAATGAGTTTGAGTCAGCTGCCAAATAAAACAGCTAATTTATGCTCGGTCACCTATGTACAAACGAGCAAAAGATTAACGAGATTCTTTATCGAATTTTCCACCTGCGAGCGAAGCGAAGCAGCCATCTGAGGCCGAAGGCCGAGCCGGGGTTGGGACGAGGAGCCCCTAGTTTATATTAATATCTAACCCATTTGTATAACCCATTTCATAAGATTTTAATAATATTCAAAAATTTCTAAGCTACCTTAGAACACAAAATGTTTGTAATAAAAAAACTGTCAAGTATTTAGTTCAGTAAGTCAGTGAATAAAAATCAGGAATTAAATTATTCGATAAACATTTGTACAAAACATACTCTAATAAGTTTAAAATGTTTAAAACTTGTATCGGTTCAGTTAAAGTTGGTTCAAGAATCTTTTATTAGCTTATAACTTATTCAAAAAGTATGTCTCATTTAAAAACATAAGTTTGAATTAAATTATAATACAAATAAAACAATTTATCTTAGTAAATAGACCATTCTGTACTTAATTTCTACGGAAATTATTTCCCGTAATGAAAATAGGCTTTTTTGTTACATTTACACTTATAACAGAAGAGTAAACGTTGAATTCCAACTTGTAGTCTAAACGAGGCGGGGAAGTGGGACATTTCCCCCGCTACCATCACATCCTTCCCCGCTCGTCCCTCTCTCTCTTGTAACGTGCATTAGGACATCCTAGCGCGGCCACCGGACTAGATCGGAACTACAACTAGAGCGTACGATCAAGCCGTTTAAATGTTTCCTCTGTATATTCCTTCTCTGTGGTAACACATGTTTGTTTGGATTCATTCCCATAGCAACTTTACTTAACATTTATAAATCAGTTTATTATTCTTCAAAACCAACAGCTTTTTTAGGTTAGATTGACCAACTTAAAGCAAACAAAAACCAAAATGCTTACTACATTTTAATTTAATTCAAACCTTGGTTGTTACACAATATATATATATATATATATATATATATATATAAAACAGCTGAGTTGGATCAAAAACTGAACATAATTTTAGGTTAGGCCTAAAATGAACCAAAACACGTTTATTTGCAAATAATTGGGCTAATTTAGAATCAGGTTTTTTACATTCTTCACAACTATCAGTTGTTTTTTTAGATTATGTAAAAGCACACAAAAGGTTTCCTGTATTATCTATAAAGGTTTACAAACTATAAATCTAAATTTTTGTAGTATATTCTTAAGTGGCATAAAAACCATTTTGGAATTCAATTACTTAAGTCAATGTAATGAAATGGAATAACTTTACTACCCTTTAAATTAAATCAAGCAATAGCGAAGCATTGCTCGGTCCACTTGTAATGAATAAAAACCAAGAATATCCTTGTAGGCAATTACTTGTCGGAAAAGCATAAGGTGATCAATTATCTGCTATAAGCACATCGTTATGCTAAAATTCAGGGAATAGTTTATAGTCGCCCGATCTTAGGTCTTTTGCGGGAAAAATTTACAAAGTTTAGCCCTTCACAGGAGTCTGTCATTTTAGTATCAGGAACAAGAAATCAAAGGACTCCCCCAACTGTCCGGTGGATGAAACATCCCTTAATTCACGAAAAACCACCGCCGACGAGCACTCTGTGCTTGTTTTTCTCATTCAACTCAGAATCCATTGGTCGGACAGAAATTACGGACAGGAACAAAAATATTCTTCGTGAAATTCTACATAATAATATCGTGTTCATAATTTAGCCAATACCGATCTCAAGTTCGATGTTAATAACCGTTTAAAGCGCGTAGAAAGCAAATAATTCGACCACGCAGCTGGACCGCTGACGTGAGTTGAGTAAATTACCAAAATTAAGTTTATATGCCTATGTTTTAGGGTTTCAACCAACAATTTGGGAAATAGGTCTATTCACGACTCGACGGTGCTAAATGGTTCGCACGCCATTCAACATATTGGGAGTATCTTCAATACACAAAGCATTGCGTGCTTCGTACGCCATCCCGTGTGTTGGGAGTATCTTCAACACACAAAGCATTGCGTGCTTCGCACGCCAATCCCCGTATTGGGAGTATCTTCAATACACAATGAATTGCGTGCTTCGCACGTCAACCCCACGGTAAAATCCACCACATTGCTTTGAACCGGGTACTTTTATATTATTTTACGTTTTGATCTATTTTGGGAAACTAAGCGAGCTACAGGGTCGCGTAAAAAAACAAAATGTGCAGAATATCATCCTACATTTATATTTTTAGAAAAAACTCTAAAAAAATTTCATTCTCGTAGTAAAAATCTCAAAAAATAATTACTTCCGGTCAAAAAACGTACTTCCGGTTGTTGGATTTTTTTGGCTAACGACTACGTCCGAGCTACATAGTCAACCAACAGGTGTACCAAATTTGGACCAAATCGGACTTAAAATGCGGCCGCTAGAGTGCGAACACATATATACATATATATATATATGATTTTTAATGACACCCCAAAACGTGTTCTAGGGACCATGATCGGTGCTAATTTGCTACTCCCGACCTTGGGTCTCACCATAAGGGCCACGCTATCAACTGAAAGTTAGTTGTTTTTAGGATGAAGTGTACAGGAATAAAATAGTAGAGTGCATTGTGATAACGCGCTTCTGCTGAGATTAAACACTGATTTCACGTACCTCTGACGTCACCGATCACATAGATTGACATTTGTAAACATTTTTCTTTTTTCCTATAGAATGTCACATTTGTTCGCACAAAATAAAAAATCTGTTATTCAGTCAAATTATTCCGGTAACCTTAATCTTTGGTCTCCTTGTTTGCTGCTTCCTGATACTTTTTGCAAACAAATTTGTATATTTCTTTCTCTTATAATATTCTCGTATACATTTTTTATATCCGTAATATTCATCATCTACTCATGTTTTTTTGTCCACCCCCGTTTTGCTAACAATTTTACCATCTTTAAGTGTCTTTTCACAAATGAAACAATCACCTGTTTGATCTATTCCGACAAAAACACCTTTATGCTCACCTTATCACGTACGCAACTTTGTACTTGGATTCTACGTTGCTTCGTCTTTCACTACAAAACATACGTACATTGAATTTTATTTTGCGATTGAATATTTTCCGACAATATATTCACTTACCTAGTGCGACTTTAAACCCCTAATGAGTTTCTTTTATACTTACACAAGCTGACCCGTACGGCGTTGCCCGTGGTGGTTGGTATTTTCAGTCTTTTTAACGTAATTGTATTCTTTTTAAGTGTTCAGTCAGTGAATGGTATTTGACTTATATATATATAGATCTTAAATAATAAAAGCACTATTGTCATAATAATAAAAGATCTGAAATTATGATTTTAGTAAGTTTAATCCCCCCAAACCCCTCCTAAAATTTCGAAATTTTTCAAACCCTTTCTTAGTGAGAACCTATGGCCTTAGAGGAAGCTACATACCAAATTTCATTCCAATCCGTTCGGTAGTTTTGAAGAGATCGTGATTTAATAACTTTGATCCCCCCAAACCCCCCTAAAATTTAGAATTTTTTAAACCCTTCCTTAGTGAGCACCTATGGCCCTAGAGGAAGCTACATACCAAATTTCATTCCAATCTGTTCGGTAATTTTGGAGAAATCGTGATTTAGTAATTTTTACCCCCCAAACCGTCCTAAAATTTCCAATTTTTTAAAACCCTATTTTAGTGAACACTTATGGCCCTAGAGGAAGCTACATACCAAATTTCATTCCATTCCGTTCGGTAGTTTTGAAGAAATCGAGATTTAATAACTTTGATTCCCCCAAACCCCCCTAAAATTTCGAATTTTTACAAACCCTTTCGTAGTAAGCACCTATTGTCCTAGAGGAAGCTACATACCAAATTTAATTCCAATCCGTTTGATAGTTTTGAAGAAATCGTTTTTCAATAACTTTGATCCCCCCAAACCCCCCCTAAAATTTCGAATTTTTTCAAACCCTTTCTTAGTGATCACCTATGGCCCTAGAGAAAGCTACATACCAAATTTCATTTCAATCTCAAGTTTTTGAGAAATCGTGATGAGTGAGTCATTGAGTGAGTGGTATTTCGCTTATATATATATATAAATTATCAATTACAATTAAACATCGTTTTAAAATCAGGTTTCCGAAAACGAACAGTGTAACCATTTAAACGCTGAAAATTATTCTCAAAACAATAAAATTGTGTTAACAAAATTATTTTCCAACCTTATTGTAATAGGAAACTATAAAATAAAGTAAATACTATCGCAACAGTTTTTAATACGAGTGGCTCGCAAAAATGATAACATTTATTTTGTTGCAAGAGCTTCCCGCGAGATAAATTCTAAATATTCGCGTTGTTGTTTTCTCTTTGTAAAAACATGGCATGTGAAAAGGAAAGCTGGTTGTAATATGCATATAACTGCTGACGGAAAATGTATTGTGACCTGTATTAAATTTTACAACGGGAATAAAAAAAAAAGAAAAACATTTGACATTAAAAGTGATATCTCTTTTGCCTTAAAGCTGAGGGTAGGACTTTGTCCTTCTAGCCATTTCTCATTATTCAACTACGGCGAAGATAATGCAAACAGATTATTGTACATTCTGATATTTTAACCTATATACACGACCAACCCCAATAGTTCGAAATGCGGCATGCGTTGTAATTTCCAATAATCAACTAAAGGATCAGTATAATATAATATAACACCAGTAAGCCTTTTGTTTACTTAAACCTAAAAAAAGAAACAGATAGTTGTGAAGGATAATTACTTGATTCTATATTTGCCAAATTGTTTGCCACTGAACGTGTTTTGGTTAATTGCAGGCCTAAAATAAAATGACGTTAAGTTTTTGATCCAAATCAGCTGTTTTATCTTTCTGTTGTATTAACACATCTTTTATTGAATTATAAGTAAGCGTTTTTTGATGATTTTTGCTTCTGTTAGTTTTTAGTTTGTTTTAATCTAATCTAAAAAAGCAGTTGTGAAGAATAATAAACTGATTCTAAATTTGCTAAGTTGGTTGCTATGGAAATGGTTGTAAACAGACATGCTTTTGATCCAAACAGCTGCTTTATCCGATTTTTTACTATTTTTACTCTTGCAAATAACAATTTGGCAAAAGTCTTTCATAGTGTGAGTCTATTACCCCATAATAATATACCTACACATTTTCCTGTTTTTATCTTAACTAGGTTTTTTTAATTTAGGTCTTTAACGTTTGGTAATCCCATTGATACCGATTTCTGGAGATCTACCGGGACAAAAACTTAAAGTGTTGTTTTAATTTCTATAAAAAAATATGAAATAATATAATTTGTATTTCATCGTTATTAAAATAACACTTTTAGGTGGTTTTTATTTATAGCTTACAACCGTACTAATAATACTATTTCTGGAGATCTACCAGGTCGATAGGCATCTGTTTATTTAAAAAAAATGAAGAATATGTTATCATTATTATCAAAAAGTATGAAAAGTCATTTCTATTCCATCGTTACCATTTTTATTCAACAATATTGATGCATATTTTTGGAGATTCATTTTCCTAGGACCGTTTCTACTACCCCATCTAAAACAGCCTACCTCGGGAGGTGTTTTCCCTAGTTAGCGAATTTCCATAGGAAAAATGAGCTATTGCAGCGGTCCTTATGGTAAGACCCAAGGTCGGGAGCAGAAAATGAGCATCGATCATGGTCCCCAGAACTCGTTTTGTGGTGTCATTAAAAATCATATATACAGGGTGTCCTGCGACCATATGAACAAACTTTGTCACGTTATTCAGCATGTCAAAAGAAACAAAAAATGTAATATAACATGTATCCTATCTCATTCCGTTTTCGGTCTGTCTGTCTGTATGTGTTTTTTACAAAATACTTAATATTTTTAGAAGTAGAAAAGATATTGAGCTCAAACTTTGTACACCTATTTGTTGCGTAACCTTTTATCACTGTACGAAAAATTAGAACAATATTTTAAATATTTTCAAAATGGCAGCTGTTTATAATTTTTAAAGACAAATATCTTAAAAACAGCTAACTTTACAAAAAACTTACAAGAGACAAAAAAGTTTACTTTTTTAATGACAGACTCAATGGTTTTTTAATTTTTTCTGTAGCTCAAAGGAAAACAGATATTGACAAAAAATAGGAAAAATGTATTTCTTGGTAGTTGTCAACAATACCCAGAATTACTCTAGAAACAAAATATAAAGTTATTTTGAGCTAAAATAATAAGTTATTTGCATAACGTTCCGAGCACTTTTTGAGCTGATTCCACTAGCAAAAATAACGGAAAAAGTTAATTCATTCATAGGTCTGGAAATGCTTTGTTAGAGAGTTACAGCTAGCGAAAGATTTCACCCGTGTTTCAGATTACTCACAGAAACGAATCCCTATTGAAATATGTAGGGCGTTAATTAAGGCTAAACATCCCAGGATTAGTTCCAAATTCTACCACCACGGCGCAGCACCAAAATGGAGCCATTTTGTATTGGTGTTTATTAGTGGAATTTTCGTCCGATGTTCATTTGCAAAACTGATTTGTGAACGGAATAAGATTAGAATTCACGCCAATGAAGCTAAATTTTAATTAAGTTGCTGGTTTAAAAAATAATAATAAAATAATTGTGTTACAAAACGAAAAATGCAAATCGCAGGTAGTCATTTTGAAGACAATAATTTTTAATTAATTTTACACTTTTAATTTTTAAAATCGCCTAGCTGGTTTAGTCGGTATCGTTGTTTATACATTTACAGTAATGAGAACAAACGCGAGACTGACACGAAGCAGGTGCAGTGCCGCTGTGACACTCGCGCCACCTATCCCCCACCACGCGTCTCAGATGTTGCTTGTATACAGTTGAATGACGGTTTCCCGCGTTTCCATCCATGTGCTCTCCCGCGATTCTTATTTGTTGTACTATTGCGTCGTATTGTAATTATTGTTATTGAGAACGTTATTTCGTTTAACATTTGTTTTCTCAATAGATCGCCGAGGAACAACAAAATCTAAAAAGCAATTTCGACTTTCAACGAAGGCTAACTATATCTTAGTTATCCTAAAATATAGAAAAAAGGAGTGTAACGGGTGTTACTGAAAATGGATAGTGAAGTTGAACTTCATGTAAATGTTCTTAAAACTCTGTGAATTTTAAAACTGTAAAATTTAGAAAAAAATATGAGTTATTCCACAGTAAATGTATGTAATGGAACTGTAATTCAAATTGATATTGGCATTCAATTGTTTTAAACATAAAATTAAATCTTGTGTAACGGGTGTTACATTAAAATGTAACGGGTGTTACGCTGTTGCTAAAATTAAGATTTTTAACATATATTATATAATAATAAGGTGTCAAATAACAACAAGAAGTATAATTGAGGTTTCTTTGATCACTATAAGAAATAAAAACTTATATTTCATAAAAAAACTTATATTTAACAAATATATATACTTAATACATTACATGGATATAGTTCAGTACTTTTTATACCATGCCTTAGGGCCTATTATGAATTAGACTTACTAAAGATCAGTCTTATATAAGCCCCTATCAAGAATTAATAGAATAGGCCTAAAACTTTAAATAAAAACAAAATAATCGCTAAATCAAATTCTAGAATTAACAATTTGGAACTTCATAAGCTCATTCATTTTTCAAAAATATCAACTGCTAGTGGAAACTCGTAAAGAATTGTAAAATGTCCTTTGGGCTACTGTAGGTTGTTGTAATTTGCCAAAAATATTCTTAAATTTGTCATCTCTCAGAATATGATATTTAATATCCCAGCGAAATCTGAGATATTGATGATAATTGCGCTTCTTATATTTCTCCCTACATTTTTTTATTCTGCTTTGGATCTTTTCAAGTTGTTCTTCTTTTAGTGTATTGTTCTCTTCTTTTTTTATCTCACTTTCTGGCTTTTTGCAAATGCTGCTGACACTTTACGTCACTCATCATTTTATCGTGAGAAAAAAATTTATGAGGTGTAATAGTAATAGAATTAAAACTTTAAATATAAATAAAATCATTTGATACGCCTAACATTCATTGCCCAGTAAATAAGTTAAAAGATTGATTCTGGAATTACAAATAGGAAATTCGCAGTGTGAAATTTGAAGGTGTTATCGTGTTCAATTTTATTTAAAATAACATATCATTCTTAACTTTTTAAGTGTTGCTACCAAAATTAATAAACTCTCAATAGGTCTAAGTATTTAAATTCTACTTAAAATGAATATAAACATACTATACACTGAATGTTTGTGAGTTGTGTTGAATTGTAACACCCGATACATTAAATTATGTAACACCCGTTACGCGAATTACTCATTAAATTATGAAACTAAAATTAAAATAATAATACCAAAACATTAGGGAAACAAAACCTCTTACTTTTACAGTAAAAGTATTTTCCTAAGGTGTTTGTTCATTTTGTAATACTAACTTTTGTAAACAAAATGTAACGGGTGTCACATCACGTATTACTTAAGTTTAAACGCAAATTACAAATGAAAAGACAATATATTATCTTAAATTATGGCATTAATAGTTAGAGAAGTCTTTCAGCTATCTTCTGTAGCTACTTCAATCACTAGATCAGCTGTTTCATATTTATTGCAGTGCTGCTAAGTTCACAGAAAAAAACATTTCCGGAGGATAGCTTTTGATACTTACATAACAAAGAACTTAAAATAATTGCAAATATCAAAATTTGCTGAAAATGTTAAACATATTATTAAAGTAGAACTTTTCACATTGACATGCAACATATTGAATTATATTATATTTTATTTTTATTTTTTACATCTCAGGCTTACGGTACTTTAAATAAATGGTATTTTGCACTATTCATTTTTTATTTATTTCTCGGTTTCATGTATTAAAATATAAGATTTGAAACAAATAACTAACGTTATAGGGTTATATTATTCATACCCTGGTGTTATTGAATAATGTATGGCCAAAGAACCTGTATATAGCCCTACTTTCATAAATCCTTTAATTTGAACTACCGTATATTTTTCTATATTTATTCTAGATGTCTCTTTTCGACTTACAGAAAATACTTTTTAACAGATAACAAACACCTGTCGTAATCAGTAGTCTAGTCTAGTAAGTTTGTCCGGCCAGAGTATGAATGCGAGTAGTGAGTGAGTTGACGAACGCTACAGTTGCAGGGCCGGGCAGAGCGGCTGGTGCGCTACGCGGCGGGGGGAGGGGACCGGAGCGTGACAGATATAATGATAATATCTTTAAAAAACGATTCCGATACGACCATTTGACCGAGTTAATATCTGAAAACGGCAAATTTTTTTAAAAATTTGTATTTACAAAATGACTACCTGCGATTTAGACAAAATATTACAGCAAAAAAAAAATCTGTATAAAACTTTTTTATAAATAAATTTAAAAAAAAAAACATCACAATAGCGTGAATGTTTTATTCATATCATTTACAAAATAACTTACAAAACAAAAATCGGATAATAATTACGGAAATTATTTGTAGTACAGAGGTGCTGCCATCTATCGGGCCAAAAACACAACTTTTTCAGGGATGTTTAGCCTTAAGGTGTAAAATTATTGAAATAATGCTACACATTATTAGTTTGGTAAGCCTATTTTAAAACCAAAGTGCAATACATTGCATTTAAGGTTAATTTGTTCATAAGTTATTATTTAATTGTTACTATAATTGATATTATTAATTAAATTGTATGTAATTTTCTTAGTTACCCTTCAGCCAATAAGAATAAATTATTCATCCTGTTATTTGTCTTAAAATTGTCTAAATTTTTTGTGTCTTAACATTTTTTGATAAAATTTTTAGTTTATTAATTATTTAATATTAATAATATTCACATGCTGAATAACGTGATAAAGTTTGTTCATATTGTTGCAAGACACCCTGTATTAACAATTACTGCAGTTACAGCACTGGGATTTATTTTACTAAATTTATATGCTCATTAGACGTAAATTAAATAAAATTAATTTAAATTTTACACCTTAATTAACGCCCTACATATTTCAATAGGGATTCGTCTTTGTGAGTAATCTGAAACACGGGTGAAATCTTTCGCTAGCTGTAACTCTCTAACGAAGCATTTCCAGACCTATGAATAAATTAACTTTTTTCGTTATTTTTGCTAGTGGAATCAGCTCAGAAAGTGCTCGGAACATTATGCAAATAACTTATTATTTTAGCTCAAAATAACTTTATAATATTTTGTTTCTAGAGTAATTCTGGGTATTGTTGACAACTACCAAGAAATACATTTTTCCTTTTTTTGGTCAATATCTCTGTTGTCCTTTGAGCTACAGAAAAAAATAAAAAAAACATTGAGTTTGTCATTAAAAAAGTAAACATTTTTGTCTATGGAATTTTTTTGTTAAGTCAGTGGTTTTTGAGATATTTTACTTTAAAAATTATAAACGGCCGCCATTTTGAAAATATTTAAAATATTGTTCTAATTTTTCGTACAGTGATAAAAGGTTACGCAAAAAATAGGTGTACAAAGTTTGAAATCAATATTTTTTCTACTTCTTAAAATATTAAGTATTATGTAAAAAACACAATACATACAAACAGACAGACCGAAAACGGAATGAGATAGGACTCATGTTATATTACATTTTTTGTTTCTTTTAACATGCTGAATAACGTGACAAAGTTTGTTCATATGGTCGCAGGACACCCTGTATATGTTCTCACTCCAGAGGCCGCATTTTAAGTCCGATTTGGTCCAAATTTGGTCCACATGTTGGTTGTCTATGTTGCTCGGACGAGTTCGATAGCCAAAAAAAATCCAACAACCGGAAGCACGTTTTTTGACCAGAAGTAAATTTTTTTTGTCGATTTTTCCTACTAGAATAAATGTTTTTTAGGGGTTTTTCTACAAATATAAATTTAGGATGTTATTCTGCACATTTTGTTTTTTTACGCGACCTCAAAACGTAAAATACCATAAAAGTACCCGTTCCAAAGCCATGTGGTGGATTTTACCTTGGGGGCATCTTTTCATCAGAGGCCGACGGCCGAGTTTTTATGCTGCAAGCGAAGCGAAGCTCATAATGGGGATTTTACCTAACAGCTGAGTTTGTACTCTGCTAGCAAAGCGAATCGGTCTATAACTCGAGGCCACAAGATCGAGGTGCAAACTCGCGAGTGTAACGAAGCTGGAGGCTTAGGCGAGAACAAATTCTACTAATATATTTCGTACAAACAGGCAGAGGTTCAGCACCGTCGTGAGTAGACCTATTTCCCAAATTGTTGGTTGAAACCCTAAAACATATAAACCTAATTTTGGAAATTTGCTCAACTCACGTCAGCGGTTCACCTGCGTGGTCGAATTATTAAAAAAATTTTAATACTTCTCTTTACAACCGATGATTCCTACTTACGTTTTACCCGAACTCTGCACAGTTTATGTCAAAATCAAATAAAAATAAAAAAACACATTTCTCCTTCGTCGCTGAAATCAATTTGGAGTAAAAGACTTCTTGATACTCTGAATTCCTAACTTGACCTTGTTGCTGAACGTACTTATCAAGTCTGCAATTCGATTTACATTTTGAAAGTAATGCACTTTCTGTAGCTTTTGATATCGTGTGCAAACTGCATTTAATTTCTACAATTTATTGTGATTGACATTTAGAAGTACATATTACATAATTGATTTTGTATACACAATACAGGCTGTTATCGCTTAAATAAAAGTTAGCAAAAACTGACAGTCGGAGTGGATACGAGTTCTATAGAGTTGAGTGGGGTCGGTAGTTTTATTAAATTATGCAGTTCAAAGTAAACAGGAAAATCACATTAAAAATATACCGCAAAACCGAAACAAATGTGTAACTTTTATATTTACAAACTTTAAACAAGTTTTGATGCGGAAAACACATATAGAGTTTATTCGATTATAGTTTGTGAATTTGCTTGAAAGTTAAGCTTTTGTGAATCTTCAATAACACCAATTAACTTATTAAACTGTTTCAAACAAAGCACATTTCCCGCGAATTAAATTATTATTTTATGAACAAAAGCGTTTCACTTCTGAGCGGTGAAATTGGTAAAATATTAAACGTAACTAAGTCTAAAATATGAAATAAACACGACTCGGTTAAAGTATGTAAAATGTGGTAGTTTTGTTTTAGTTTATTCGAAAATTTAAAACAATTTGTACAAAATTTTAAAAATTGGTTGTAAAAAAAAACTTAATGGTTTTATGTGGAAGAAATTCACCGAATGTTTTACTTTACCACAGCATAGCAAATTTAATCGGCGATTAACATTTTTAGATGATTGGCTACAATACATTTTATACCGTTTAAATTATCCTCTCCTATTTCATGGTCAATTGGGTTTGTATTACTTTCTCCACCCTATACGTAGTATATGGAGAAAGTATTGTTTTCGTCCAAATTTTCGAATTTGTATTTTTAGTGGAATTATCTGTTTTGGTGCTCCCTGAACCATAAAAAAAATGTTTAGTGGAATTATCTGAGTTGGTGCTCCCTGAACCCAAAACTATTTTTAGTGGAATTATTTGTTTTGGTGCTCTCTGAACCCAAAAAAGTGGTTTTTGGTGATGTCTGTCCGTATGTCCATGTATTGTAATGATGTGTACAGAGCTGGAGACCATACCAACGGTCCGATTTTGATGAAATTTGGTATGTAGGTGTAGTTCTAAAATATTTCCAGGCGTTTTTTTTTCATGTTTTATAATTTTGGATTCTTAAGGGGTTTTATTTCCCAAAAATGGTCAAAAAACGAGAAAAATAAAAATGTCTCAAAAACGGCCTCTAACGATTTTGATAAAATTTGGCTTATTTGTAGCCCTTAATGTACCCTACCATATGCAAAAAACCGCATTTTTCTAAAAATTCTCGTTTAGGTAATAATAATTATGATAACTGATTTTAGGGGGTTTTTGGACAAAAAAGGGGGTTGTTTTTCAAAAATTTTCAAACCCTTTTTTTGTGCATCTATACAGGCCTAATTTACATGTTTGGTGCAAATTTGTTGGAATATTTTAAATAATAATAATAATATAATATGGATGTGTGTTACATGCATCTAATATTTTCCATGGTAACATTTTCCTACTTTTCCAATTCAAAATAACCACCTCCTATGCTACTCTTGGAAAGGTATAAAGTTTCAACTGGGAGAAAGTACGTGGCAGTTATCTGGCACCGTTTATTTTTATTAGGATAAACAGGAATTGATTTATCAAATTCCTCTATCGATATTATTCTTCATGATACTTACTATGCAGTAGCCCATTTCCATCATGTATCGTCAATAGGAGTATTGCAATTTTGGGTAGACTTATTCAATGATACCCATTATTTACTGGATTAACAATACATTCAAAATGATTAAAAATTAAATTTTTAATTATATTTGTTGGAGTAAATTAACATTTCCCACCCAAAATTTTTTACTCTGGATTGAAGAGTACAGGTGCACCGTTTCTACAAATGTTTACGTTTGTTTAATGGCATTTTTGGGTTTATGTTCCCGGAATCTCTGTGAGAATGACCGCCTGTTTGTCCTATGTAGGATTTAGGGCTGTCGTTGCAGTTTATTTTGTACACTCTTATTGAATACATTGTCCTCTTCTTTGGAGGGGCTCCGTAGCAAGTTTCCCATGTTATTGTTTGTGCGGCAAGATAAAACTTAATTATGTTGTTTAAAAATTTTACAGCGGAAGACTCCACTGTAAGTCATGCACTCGTATTTCTTTTTCTCCATATTAGATTCGCCTTTCCTAGGCGTCCTTTTGTATTGCCTCATTATATTATTAATGATTTTTGGGTTGCAGCCATTCTCTTAAGCAATACATTTGTTGGACGGACAATGGAACGTCTAATAGCCTTTTAATCAGAAAGTTAAATGGAGCCGTTTTGTGCCGTCTGGGATAGTGGGAAGAATTTTGTGAATGACGCCGGTTGTTCTGGAAGGTTTCCTGTATCTATATAATATATAAAAGCGAAATACCACTCCTCACTGACTCACTCATCACGATTTCTCAGAAACTACCGAAGGGATTGAAATGAAATTTCGTATGTAGCTTCCTCTAGGGCCATAGGTGCTTACTAAGAAAGGGTTTGAAAAAATTCGAAATTTTAGGGGGGGGGTTAGGGGGATAAAAGTTATTAAATCACGATTTCTTCAAAACTACGAACGGATTGAAATGAAATTTGGTATGTAGCTTCCTCTAGGGCCATAAGTGTTCACTGAAAAAGGGTTTTAAAAATTGGAAATTTTAGGGGGGTTTGGGGGGTAAAAATGACTAAATCACGATTTCACCAAAATTACCGAACAGATTGGAATGAAATTTGGTATGTAGATTCCTCTAGAGCCAAAGGCGCTCGCTAAGAAAGGATTTTAAAAAATTCGAAATTTTAGGGGGAGTTTGGGGGGATCAAAGTTATTAAATCACGATTTCCTTAAAAACTACCGAACGGATTGGAATGAAATTTGGTATGTAGCTTCCTCTAGAGCCATAGGTGCTCATTAAGAAGGGGTATGAAAAATTTCGACATTTTAGGAGGGGTTTGGGGGGATCAAAGTTACTAAAATCATAATTTCAGATCTTTTATTATTATGACAATAGTGCTTTTATTATTTAAGATCTATATATATAAAAGCCAAATACCACTCACTGACTGAACACTTAAAAAGAATACAATTACTTTAAAAAGACTGAAAGTACCAACCACCACGGGCAACGCCGTACGGTTGCAGCTAGTATGTTATATTGGTGTCTACCGGTATTGTTGGATATTGTGAGGTCGAAATAATTTATATTCCTGTTCTGGGTGGATTTCGATCTCATGAGTAAACTTTATGCTGTCCAAATAATTAGAAAAAATTTTTATCCGTCTATCAGTACCATTGAAGAGGATTAACGTGTCACCGACATAGGCTATCTGTAATAGTAACATATTTTGTTCGGGAATTTGTTGTTTTTGGACATAATGTTAGGTCTCAAAATAATATATTTCTAAATATATTTCGGACATAACGCTTGATAACGGTGCGCCCATCGTCAGCCCGGTGTTTTGAGTATACAAAATTGAATTAATAAATTATCGGTTTTATGTTTGCTCGATATTAGGCAAACTCTCTTTTCCACCTCACCCCTAAAGAAAGAGAAACAGATTCGAGCTCAGAACTTGTTAATTCAAAGCCTTTCTTACCAAATAAAAAGTTAAGTATTCTGAGTAGTTTTATTCCGTCAATCCCACCGCGTTGCGAAAGTTCCAAGTTGAACCTGAGTTTATTGCATACTTCCAGGCAAAGTTAAATTTGTATCTCGCCTAGCTCCGGCCATCCAGCAATATAAATGTTGAAATTATTATTTGCAATAAGATTGTGTGTACGTACGTCTGTGAATAACAAGAGTTTAGTGCGTGCACACGGTTGTATAAACTGATCATTGTAAATACATTATTGAGTAGCAATAATACCAACTTCAGACATTTAACAGCTGATTATCTTCAATAAAGTGTAACATTGATTATACTTTGAGATTGTGTTTACAACTTCAATCAAAACAAACTTCTTATAATGTTTGGAAGTTGCTTGTTTTTGTATATGATTTATAAAACTAATATGTAAGCCCAAGGTTTATTATGCTATATGCTATTAAACATTGCAGACAGATTAATTAGATACACATCATGTATAGGCCTACAGATACAATTTAAAACAACTTCATCTAGGCCTACCTAACTATGCCATAGAGGAAATATGCACAACTATCAACTCCTATAAAAGCGAGTATACGTCCGTACGTACATAAATACGTACTTACGTGAGTAACATATAAAATAACAGCTGATTTCGCCCATCAGTTGTATTAAATAAAACCCAGCGTAGATTATACTTTGGAGCTATGTTACAACTTCAATAGTTATAATTCCTTGTGAAGTTGTTTTTTTTTACTTTCTCCCCCTATACCATAGTATATGGAGAAAGTATTGTATTCGTCAAAATTTTCGAGTTTGAGTTTTTGGTGGAAATATCCGTTTTGGGTCCCCCTGAACCTAAAAAAGTGGTTTTCGGAGTGATGTCTGTGTGTGTGTCTGTATGTGTGTCTGTGTGTCTGTGTGTCTGTGTGTCTGTGTGGATGTTATCAGACCTAGAGCCTAAACCAGTCGTTCGATTTTGATGAAATTTGGTATGGAGGTACTAATCCACGGTATCCCCAGGCGTTTTTTTCATTTTTGTGAATTTTTTATTTTTAAGGGTAATTTTCCCATAAAAACCCATAAAATAACGGAAAAATTAACTTTTCTCAAAAACGGCTCTAACGATTTTGATTAAAATTTTATAGTTTATTAGGGACCTTAAGTACTGTAAACTGTAAAATTTTAATCAAAATCGTTCGAGCCGTTTTTGAGAAAAGTTGATTTTTCCATTATTTTATGGATTTTTATGGGAAAAAGACTGTTAAAAATAAAAGAATCACAATAAATTGGTAATAGTATTTTTTTATTAAGTTTCTATAATGAGGGAGAAAGTATGTGTCAGTTTCCTGATACCGTTTATTTAAATATAATATGAGTTATAGAACAAAATTTTGTATGCTATATTACATTATAAGATTTGCTTTAAGGTTATAAACTGTGTATAAATACAACCTTTTAGCATCAATATATTCGTTTATACAAATTTAAAGATGAGATACTATTTTTTTAACATCGGAAACATTCATACATCTTCGTATAACATATAAAAATATTCGATTATTAATTTCTTCGCTATAATATTAATAACTTCTAAATCATTTAGTCTATCAATATGAAATAAAAAGCAATAATTAAAAGATAGTATTTTTATCTTTCTTTCAATATATAATAACGTAAGTAAGTACATAAAAATGTTTAACAAATAGGCCTACAGTTTTATAATCCTTATTATTGTACACATTTAACGAGTTAAAAATCCTCGTCAGTATAGTTAGATAGGCCTAGAGAAGTGGGCTTTAATGTTGATTTTAAATAGTTTGTTTTTTAAATGATGTATTTCTGACGTGTATCTAATTGATCAGCTTGTGATGTTTCACGGGGGCTTACTAGTAGTGCATAAAGTAATAATCGAATATGTTTATATGTTATATGAAGATGTACGAACAGAAATTTCTTTTTTACTTTCTCACTATACTGTAGTATAGAGAAAGTATAGTGATCGCAAAAAAAATTGATGTTGAGATTTTTGTGGAAATATCCGTTTTGGGACCCACTGAGTCCAAAAAAGTGGTTTTTACAAAATGTCTGTCTATATGTATGTATGTCTGTATGTATATATGTCTGTATGTATACAAAGCTAGAGCGAAAACTATTCGATACATTTTCATATAAATTAATTTATTCACTATAATATTAATAATTTCTTAATCATTTGATCTATCAATATGAAATAAAAAGCAATTAAATATAGTATTTTTATCTTCCTTAAAATATATAATAAGGCACATAAATTAAAAAAAAAATGCAAATAGGCCTACAGTTTTATAATACTTACATAGTTGTACACATTTACCGAGTTAAAAATCCCCGTCAGCATAGTTAGGTAGACCTAGATAAAGTCTGTTGTTTTCAAATAGTATTTTTTTTAAATTGATGTATTTCCGATGTGTATCTAATTAATCTGCCTGTGATTTTTCACTTGGGCTTACTAGTATGGCCTGTAAAACTTTAGGTAGGTCTATTTGTAAAAATTTTGTACACATTAGATACACATCAGAAATACGTCATTTAAAAAAATACTATTTAAAATCAATAGACTTTATCGCCTACCTAACTATGCTGACGGGGATTTTTAACTCGGTAAATGTGTACAATAATTACAAGGATTATAAAACAGTAGGCCTATTTTTTAATTCTTTCTATTTATGTACGTTATTTTATATTTAAAGAAAGATAAACATTTTATCTTTTAATTGCTTTTTATTTCACTTTGATAGATCAAACGATTTAGAAGTTATTATAATACAGTGATGAAATTAATAATCGAATATGTTTTAAAGTTATACGAAGGTGTACGATGCTTTACGAAGTTAATAAACGGATAGGTATCTCTTTTTTAAATTTCTATAAATCAATATATTGATGCTAAAAAGGTTTTATTTATTTTCCTTTTATAATGTCAAAGCAAATCTTATAACGTATTATATCCTACTTGAGTTCTATAATTATTCATATTCCAACAAATCAACTTCACAAGACATTATATTAACGATTAAATTTGTAAACGCAACCCCAGTATTATACTCTTCTGAAGATGTTATAAACTACAGAGGAAACACGATACATTCGAACCTAAACGTTTGTGTTGGAGATTAGCCTCTCTGTCACTCTGCGTCAAGCAATTGCTACAGTAAATCTAGTACATTCGAGTCGGAGTTGCAGATAGTTGCATTATTAATTAGTGGTCATCTGCGTGGAGAACTACAGTAGTTCCAGAAACGAAATTAGTGGTGGTACAACGTTGCCATGGAAACCAGGTTTTAAGTACTTGAGTTGAACTTTGCTGTAACAATTTGTCTTCAAGTTCACAATACCGTTTCACCACAACTTTACTTGTCTCGAAAACATCTGTGTTAATATATCTTCTCTCTATACAGGATGTTTGAAAAGTCTGGGAACAGCTTAATATCTCAAAATGTACGAGTCTTATGAGATAGAAATAAAAGCAGTTATTCACAACCACAAAAGAACCACTTTTTGGCGAGTTTGAAATTTTTCCGCCATCTTGGGGATGAACTTATAAATGGGAAGGTGGTCATGTGATATATCATTTCAATGTAGAATTTCAAGAGAAACCCAATGGTGAAATTTGCACATCCATATCTTAAACCGATTCAAAATGGCGGCCAAAAACAACGAAATCTTGTTTTCCGATTTTGCCCCATTTTGCTGTACTATTTTATTTTAATATTAATTATAATTCTTTTTGGATTGAAAATTAAATAAGTTTTCAAACGATGTGCTACACAACTGTATTTAATTCAACCACTCGAAATCAGTTTTGAAAAAATCAAAATGGCTGTAACTAAAATGTTTTAAATACTCCCAAATATCATTGTGTGGTATATCGTTTGAAAGCTTATTTAATTCTGAATCCACAAAGAAGAATAATTAATATATTTTTTTTTAAATAGTACTGCAAAGTGGGAGAACATCGGAAAACACGATTTCGTTGTTTTAGGCCGCCATTATGAATTGGTTAAAGATACGGATGTGCAAATTTCACCGTTGGTTTTTTCTTGAAATTCTACATCGAAATGATGTATCACATGAACACCTTCCCATTTAAACAAATTAAGTTCATTCCAAGATGGCCGATCCAAGATGGCAGACAAAAATTTCAAACTCACCAAAAAGTGGTTCTTTTATGGTTGTGAATAACCGATTTTATTTCGATCTCATAAGACTCGTACATTTTGAGATATTAAGCTGTTCCCAGACTTTTCAAACACCCTGTATATAAAATGCAATATCCTGACTGACGATCAACGCAGAGCCGATTCTATTAAACCTAGAGACTTAACATTTTTAAGGTACATCCTTCCAATAATGTTCAGGCGCATGAAACTTTTTTTATGGGTTTTACTAAAAATAAAATGTGTTTTACTTTTATACGTGGACTATTCTGCACATTTGGTTTTTTTACACGAACTTATAGCCCGTCCGGTGTTCATGCTGTTAATATACTAGCGAGTCACCGATCCGACATGCGTTGCGAGCGAAGTAAAGCAGACCATAACCTAATGCCACAATTACGAGTTTTTCCGCTGCTAGCTGAACGAGGGCTTAGCGGGGGGGGGGGGGGGAGAGTCTGAGGTGCAAACAAATTCTAATAATATATTTCATACAAGCAGCCAGCTATTCAGCGTTTTTGTGAGTGTACCGATAGCAGCAATTTATTAATAGTTGGTTGAAACCCTAAAGCATGTAAACTTTGTTTTGGAAATTCACTCGACTCGCGTCGGCTTTTTGCTGCGCGATGGAATTATTTTGTACTTTTGAAACCAAATTCTAAACCCTAGACTACTGACCGTTTAAGATTTTATAACTTCCAAGAAAAGAGTTTGTGCAAGTTAAATCATACAAATTGCAAGGAAAGGACCCAGCATGCTTCGAACGCCAACCGCCATAAACATAAAAATTATTCGACCACGCAGATGAACCGCTGACGTGAGTTGAGCAAATTTCCAAAATTAAGTTTATAGGTCTACATTTAGGGTTTCAACCAATAATTTGGGAAATAGGTCTATTCACGACGGTGCTGAATAGCTGCAAAATGTTTCGCACGCCATTCCGCATATTGGAATTATCTTCAATACACAGTTGAGTTTTTTCTACAAATATAAATGTAGTATGTTATTCTGCACATTTTGTTTTTTACGCGACCTTATAGCTTGCTTGGTTTCCCCAAAATCGATCCAAACGTAAAATACCATAGAAGTACTATGTGGTAGATTCTACCGTGGGGTTGACGTGCGAAGCACGCAATGCTTTGTGTATTGAAGATACGCCTAATATACGGAATGGCGTGCGAAACATTTTGCAGCTATTCAGCATCGTCGTGAGTAGACCTATTTCCCAAATTGTTGGTTGAAACCCTAAAACATAGGCCTATAAATTTAATTTTGGAAATTTGCTCATCTCACGTCAGCGGTTAAATTGCGTGGTCGAATTATTTATTTATTTCCATCTGCGTGAGAAGCCTAGTAAAGAGTAAAATAAAATGAAGACAAGTGGGGTGAAACTTCACTTCTGAACTCCAATTGAAAATCACTAAAATAACAATATCAAAAGTCACTTTATCAACTGTCCCTTCTGCCAAGGCATAACGGTCCAAGCCATCAAAGTGGAAAGAACTGATCTTCACAGAAGGTTTACAAAGTAAACACGTGCAAGCCGTAATGAATATTCATAAACTCTTGCTTTACCAAGTATTTACACATTGGCTGCATAACCTGGTGTCACATCTTTGCCTTTTAATTAGATCTTACACACCTGTATTCAATTAAAACAGGATAGTGTGACAAAAAAAAAGCAAGTTAAACAAATACACGTAACGAAATGTGACTCTTTGTCTAACTCGTTTAGTGAAACATAATCGTTTCTACGTAAATAGAGGATATCGACATGTTGAAAGTCTTTAATTAAATTCTGTTAAATGTAATCGCAGGTATACAATTAATTCCGTGTTATAGGTTCTAATTACATTCACAAAATATTCCAGATTGTTCATAACAGCTGCATAATAGTATATTTCACCACTGGGATCAAAAATTAACGAGAATCGAAAAGACATTTTTGTCTTAGTGATAAACTATATATATCGCCATACAATATAGAGAGACGTAAAAAAGAAAAAACTAATATGTTATTTACCTTTAAAAGTTAGCTTTCATTTCGTTCCTGCTATTATAAACAAACAGCTGTTGGACGAGTTTGTAGATATTACATCTGTTTATGTTAGCAGTACACTAACTATAACCTCAACGATTGCCAGCTCAAATACTTAGGACTATCGATTGCTATATCCAATACTTCTGACTATCGATTGCTATATCAAATACTTCTGACTATCGATTG
>JAGFPH010006998.1:17283-28103 GCA_018207615.1 Philaenus spumarius | reverse complement strand
ACTTCTGACTATCGATTGCTATATCAAATACTTCTGACTATCGATTGCTATATTAATTACTTCTGACTATCGAAAAATACGATTCTTTGATTACTAAACGAACAGCGTATCTGACGCATTTAAATATTATTTAAGTAGGCAAAACATAATACAAAGTTGCGATTTTGTTTATATCGAGGCGGTACCACGATGTTTTTAACCTTTGTTTTACCTTGAGTTTCATCACAAACTTATGAATTTTATTTATATAATTACAGTTTGTGAGCGGTGATTTAAATTGTTTTGTTTGAGTTACTTCAAACAGTTATTAACACAGAAAACTGAACTTTGCAAAATAACCAGTTCTCAACATCTCTGTCATTATAGCCGTCAGACATCGGAGCAAATTTTTCGCAGTGTAGCCGGTGCCATCGGGTTTGTGCTTTCCTGGCCCACCCGGACACCGGTGTCTGGGTGTTGTCTACGGTGAGGATTGGGTTAATTGGGACATAGATTAGAGTAAGTGTCTTCCGTACGCACTCACAACTCAAGAATGGTGTGTCATTGTAATATCGGGGCAACCGGAATGCGTTACTCCAAGTCCCAGTGGAACGCGAAAGGAAGCCGAAACGGTAGGAATCTTAATGGGTTCTAGGGCCAGTAAAGGAAGGGGTCTCTAGGCTTCGGGGCAAGCTGTTGGCAGGTGTGCGCTCTCCTCTGTTCGGAGTCTGGGTGTAGAGGATAGGTTTCGTGGGGGCAGAGGAAGACCCCTCTTGAAAATGAATGTCGGCGGAGTCTTTTGGTCTAGCCACGCCGGCACTCTTATGTGGGTCAACATCGGTGTAATTATATAGTACGTACACTTTTACCAACAAAATATTGCAAGAAGAAGAATTCAGTAAATAATGCGAGTACGTTGAACGACAGAAGGCTTGTTATTGTATAAAGTGTTGTGTATAGTGGCATTAGGCTCAGAAGGCGGGGCAGCTTTAACTCCCTCGGCAATAAAGGCAGAGATCTTGCAACGTCTGAGGGTGGACGGGCTTTTACAGCTTACAGTGGCTTTCCACAACGGTTAATAAAACTCTTAAACTTTACGAGTTTGAAATGGTGTCAGCATTTTACCGTTTCCCCAGTATGGTTTTAAAGTTAAAGGACGGTAACCTACTACATTTACTTGGGACACATTACTCTACTAGTTTAATATGTACTGTACCATCAACACCTTTATTGTACAGCGAACAGATCGCCAAATATATTGTTCAAAACGTTATTTTGGTGGATAATGTTGGAATTTGTTTATTTAATTATTTTTACTTTCTTAATTTTTTTTTTAAATATTAATAACATTTATACGATTTTCATTTTACTTTGGAATGTTGTTCAGGAAAAGATGTATAATATAGTAGGGCTTTGCAGACTCTGCTCGATTCACGGCGTAGCAATTTCAAACAGATTATTTTATACTTTGATATAAACACACTTTTTTCATGTATTTTAAAAATGGCAGCCGTTAAAAAAATTAATGTTACTTTTAATTAAAATGTTACTTTAATGTTAAAATTGAATATAAAATTACACCAGAACCAAACTATAAGAAAAATCATGTAAATAAAATCTATAATAAATATTATTACAAACTTACAAGACTGATTTTGATTACACCTAAACAAAACAGAACTGTGAACGAAAGTTTATTTTAAAAATAGGTTAAGGACAAAGAAAACTACCAAGTAGGTTATATTATAGGCAGCTACCAAGTAGGTTATATTATAGGCAACTACCAAGAACACAACAGTTTTAGTTTTTAGTCAACAACTCGGGTATATTTTAAGTTACAGATATTATATATAAAAAAACATTGTTTGTCATTCAAAATGGGATTTGTTTTGTAAAATTAGTTGTTTTTGAGATATTTTACATTAAAAATTGATGACGGCTTCCATTTAAACAAGGCCGTAGCCAGGAAAACTTTTCGGGGGGGGGGATCAGGTAAGGACCGGAGATTTGAATTTAAACCCTTTTAACAGGTTCACTGCTAAGGACGCACATGTGAGCTTGACACTGCACAGTATGAGAAGCGGCCGACGCACAGTGCATTGCACGCCAACCCCATATTAGTGAATATTTTCAATACACAGAGAATTGCGTGCTTCGCACGCCACCCCGTGTTGGGAGTATTTTCAATACACAATGCATTGCAAGCATCGCACGCCAACCCCGTAAACGGCGTTATAGCCCGTCTAGTTCCTCCAAAATCAATGAAAACGTAAAACACCATACAAGCTTTAAAATACGTAAAGGATTTCGGGGGGGGGGGGGAAGGTCTAACGAAGCATTTCTGAACCTAAGTTTATACAAACTTTGTTCTTTATTTTCACTAGTAGAACACGTCGTGAAAGTTTCTTCTTACAAAATTTGTATTTTAAAGCTTAAAATTAGTGCAATTTCAGAGGTTTACTACCAGCTGTATAACAGGTAAAACAGTTGATTCAGATCAAATGTTTAAGCTACACATGTTTGTCGAATGCACTTACACTCATTACCATAGCAGCCAAGTTAGCAAATTTGGAATTAGTTTATTGTGCTTCACAACCAACAGCTTTTTCAGGTAAGCGAAATAAAAACAAGCACAAACAAAAATGTACGAAAAATGTCTACTGAATTATAAAATTAAATCCAAACATCCGTTGTTACATATTATAAATAAAACAGCTGATTAGAATCAACAACTTTTAGGTTAGACCTATATACTGAACCAAACAACTGTAATGGAAGCATTTACATTTATTACCATAGCAACTAACTTTAGAAAATTTAGAATCAGGTAATCATTATTCACAACCAACAGTTTTTTTTTACATTTAGGTCAAAGTAATCACAAACAACAATAACGAAAAATGCTTACTGTATTATAAGTCAAAGATCTGGTGTTATATAACATATCAAAGTTTCTTTAGTGTTGATTGTTTAAATATTAATGGTGAAATTAAAACGTATGGGTGCGTGCCTATTCGATCTCTGTCCTACACTTAGATCCAAGAGCCTTTGTCTATTCGATCTCTGTCCTATACTTAGACAGATACAAGAGCCTTTGCCTAATCGATCTCTGTCCTATACTTAGACAGATCCAAGAGCCTTTGCCTAATCGAACTCTGTGCTATACTTAGACAGATCCAAGAGCCTTAGCCTAATCGATCTCTGTCCTATACTTAGACAGATCCAAGAGCCTTTGACTATTCGATCTCTGTCCTATACTTAGATCCAAGAGACTTTGCCTAATCGATCTCTGTCCTATACTTAGATAAAAGAGCCTTTGCCTAATCTATCTCTGTCCTATACTTAGACAGATCCAAGAGCCTTTGACTATTCGATCTCTGTCCTATACTTAGACAGATCCAAGAGCCTTTGACTATTCGATCTCTGTCCTATACTTAGATCCAAGAGCCTTTGCCTATTCGATATCTGTCCTATACTTAGACAGATCCAAAATACTTTGCCTAATCGATCTCTGTCCTATACTTAGACAGATCCAAGAGCCTTTGACTATTCGATCTCTGTCCTATACTTAGACAGATCCAAGAGCCTTTGCCTAATCGATCTCTGTCCTATACTTAGATCCAAGGGCCTTGGCCTATTCGATCTCTGTCCTATACTTAGATCCAAGAGCCTTTGCCTAATCGATCTCTGTCCTATACTTAGATCCAAGAGCCTTTGCCTATTCGATCTCTGTCCTATACTTAGATCCAAGAGCCTTTGCCTAATCGATCGTTGTTTCCGTGACAATATCAGAGTATATCTGTTTGCATTGGCTTGGTCAAGTCAAGACTCACCACTGGTTGGCGAACGAAGCAAGCACGGACGGAGCGCTAGTTTTAAGATATGCCGTTCAACATTTACTGATACATTTCTCTAGTTCAATAGTTTAGATTAAAAAAAACATTTTATAAAATGTGTAATTTGAAGAAAGTTTGTTAAAATGAAAAATATAAAAGGCAGTTCAGTATTTGCGTTGTTTATCATATACTACACATTAGCTGTGTAGTGTTGCAAATGGGAAACAGTCAGTAATTAATTATGTAAAATAAAAATATGCTTCGGCCTCAGATTTAGTGATAAAGTAAAATGTTCTTAGGTACATACTACACTAATAAATAAACGTCGAATTTCTTTGGTCAAAGATTTTCCATCAATGAAATTTGACGATTCTTTGACGAAATAATTCGTTCATGAAACTTTGACGAATCTTTGACATGTTGTAAACTTTGACAAAGATATTAAAAAAAGAATAAGAATCTAAACTATTAATATAGTACGCAGTGTTTAGTTATCCTCCTAACGTCAAAATAATATACGTTTTTTCTGTTTTCATATATATATTCCTTCTCTTCCTTTCCTTTTATATTTATAATACGATGGCAAAATTGACATGGAGTGTTGAAGCTATGAAAACTTTAATTTTATGAAAAAGAATATTGTTTGTGAAACGTTCACACGAATACCTACGAAAACCGCGATGTAAGACAAAAACCTTTCGAACAAATTACAAATGTTTTGCAGTCTGTAATGTTGGGGTTTGCAGTATACCCTATGTTTATGTTTCTTGTAAAACATTAAAGAGTCTTTGATTATGTTTACTTCGTTGTAAAAGAATATTTACAAGATTTGTTTTTGAAATCTTAAAATCCGACAAACCCTTTACGATGTGAATCACGATCTTTCGACTGTAATTATTTAATAATAGTTAATAAATAATAATAATAAAATAATAAACCGAAACATAACCCGAAAATATATCTAGTTAATAAGCCAACTGATCAAAGAAATTGGCCAGGTGTAATATGTTTTCTTGACCAAATATTTGACGATTAACTTTGATAGTGATAGTGTAACTTACTGGCATCGACTAACCTCATTTAAATAAATGCACTAGGTAGGGTACGTGTTGGATTTGGAGACAATTATTAGACTTATGTGTCTGTGTTTCAGGTCAGAAAGCAATACAATCTATAGCAATGGCGTCGACTTTAATGACAGAGGTGGAGACAACGAGTACAATGCTTTGATCCATTAGAATTTCCTGTGCATATGTATCAGCTGGGGCACACAAAAGGTACGTCGTAGTATTACCATTCTTTATGTGTATGTTGCTGATACGGTGTGTTTCGTGTAAATACATAAGCAGTAACGTGATCCTAAAGCTTCAACTCCCCCACCCCATTAAACCTCTATGAAAACAAACAACCCAGTCTCTGTAAAGAACAAATTTATGGTAGTTACATGTACACACGTTTTTACTACCACTGGGGTCATTATTAAGGGTGGACTATGGGCGAGTGAAGGGTTGTTAAGGCAAATGCATTGTATTTATGGGATTTTGTGTGGAAGCTATCTATGTTTGATAGTGCAGCTATGAACAGAGTTCGTTGTAATTAAAGTATGTTATATATACAATTGTTAGAACTCTCACTTCTGCATCCCTAATACTGACTGATATTTAAACAAAACAAAGAAATATATATGTTTTTTTAATGTTTTTATTTAACGTGTGCCTAACCCTTCTCTAGATTAATTTGTATAATTGGATTTGTTAGCTTCATTTTAAAATTATTTTAACTCTATTTACAAGCCAAGAAAAGCTATTATTCGTTTTTTTAAGACTACGTTATGTTTTCGACCACGGTGTATTAAATAGTGAGAGATTATAACATATAAACTTATAATTAGAATAATTTTAATATAAAGTCTTACATACATTTCTTATTGTTTCTCAAGTTCGTTTCTTTAAACAAATTAAATAATAAACTGCCTGAAAATTTAACAGCGTGAACAAAATAGATAAATAGAAATATATTTCAATCATTAGTAAACGAAGAAATGGAGTTGATTTCAAGTATATTATCATTAATGAGCACAAGAAATTGGGGAAGTTTCGTCTTAAGGTTATGATCAAGTAAAAGAGAAAGCAACCAGCGACTCCAGGGCTTCACCCTATAGCGGAATCCAAACTGTGGAATTTCTTGGAGCTGAGCGCTTTGACATTGCCTTATTTAAAACCGTTTTATAAATCTATCTTTTTTATTTGCGTTGTCAGGAAAACTAAACATTATTTTTAAAATTGCGGATTCAGCTTGCGATTTAATTTTTAATTATTAATTCATTTGCGTAAGGAAAAAATCAAATTTGGCACTTACAAAATGTCAATTACCTAACAAATGTAAAAAAAATGAAATACAAAACGGATGCATAGTGTGATTGTTGTTGAAGTGAGACCTTAAAAACAAATTTATCTCTATGTATAAAATTAATCGTTTCTTTGTCTAGAGATAGACTCAAAAAGTATTCGATCGATGTCCCAAAAGATTTCACAAATAATCAATATTAATATCAGGAGTGATTAGACATTACTACAATTTAAGGGGTTGAGATTGTTATATGTTAGGTTAAATGACTACATGCTTAGAGTATCAACCTTGAACTGGTTTATTCTCTAGTTACAATCTTGCAGTCCCCAGCCTGTAGGACGTTGACAATAGATTACTTGTAGTTATCTTATTTAGATAACTATGTACACATCTATTACAGAAATGGCGTTGCAAAACTATACAACAAATTAAAATTAAAATATTTTCCTACAAGCTATAAAATTAAAATTGTGCAATACTATTAAGTGATATAACAAAAAAAAAAAAAAAAAACATATACAATTCAGTTACTTAAATCAAAGGGATGAAATGGGATAAATACCCTTAAAATTAAATAATCATTTATACACATATTTTTTCCATATGTTCAAAAACTACTCAACTACGAAATATTTCACAATTTACACGTATAAGTACAAGAATTGTTTATAGAATATGGTCACTACAACCAAAGAGATTAAAATTGGGTTGCTACCTCTATATAGTAAACATAAATTGCAGTAACGTCCTAAAAGCTATGAAAAGCTAAATTGATATAAAAATAATTTTCAAGGCAATGGACATGGGATAACTACTCTCAAAGTTTAACAATAATTAAAATGGGATAGCTACCCATATAAAATAAATTACATTAACATTAAACACCCATATGTATACATTTTTGTATAAATTTACATGAACATTAAATGTATAATACACATTTCTCTACCTGCCCTGATCATAAGCATTAGTCTAACTAAATATTTATATACTCAAATCAAACAATAGTGTAGCATTGCCGGGAACACTAGTTATAAATAACTATTAAAATAAACAGTTTTTAAAAACAAATATAAAACTTTTTAAAACGGACGAAAAATAATTTCTCCCAGCCTCATAGAAATTGAACTGCAAATTTGTGACTGTGAATGGTTAATAGTAGTTATGAACATATTTGTAAGATTTAAAACAAAATATAAGACTTGGGTCTTCATCGTGAAATTAGTTTAAAATCTATTTTAAAATTTCTTCCTAACAGACAGACAAAAAACCGAGTTAATAAAAACATCGTAAAAAACGACATAAATGCTTCTAAATTTAACAATGAAATTACGGGATACAAATACAAGATGGCGCCACTACAGTGCACCCTTAAATTTGTAAAAAGTTCTACCTATTTTATTAAATAAAAAATATAGACGACTTTTTCGCACACAGCGGCAATACAGCAAGTGGTTGAAATAAACAGGCCATAATTAGTGCAGTGCAGTGTAGTGTTGTGTAGTGCAGTGTAGTGTAGTGCAGTGTTGTGCAGTGCAGTGTAGTGTAGTGCAGTACAGTGCAGTGTAGTATAGTGTAGTGTAGTGTAGTGCAGTGTAGTGCAGTGCAGTATAGCGCAGTGTTGTGTAGTGGTGTATAGTGTAGAGTAGTGTAGTGCAGTGTAGTGCAGTGTAGTGTAGTGTAGTGCAGTGTTGTGTTGTGTAGTGCAGTGTAGTGTAGTGCAGTTTAGTTCAGTGCAGTGCAGTATAGTGTAGTGTAGTGCAGTGTAGTGCAGTGTTGTGTAGTGCAGTGTAGTGTAGTGCAGTGCAGTATAGTGCAGTGTTGTGTAGTGGAGTATAGTGTATTGTAGTGTAGTGCAGAATAGTGTAGTGTTGTGTAGTGCAATGCAGTGCAGTGCAGTGTAGTGTAGTCCGGTGTAGTGCAGTGTAGTGCAGTATAGTGTAGTGTAGTGCAGTGCAGTATAGTGTAGTGTAGTGCAGTGTAGTGCAGTGCAGTATAGTGTAGTGTAGTGTAGATCTATGTAGTGTAGTGTAGTGTAGTATAGTGTAGTGTAGTGTAGTGTAGTGTAGTGCAGTGTAGTGTAGTGTAGTGCAGTATAGTGTAGTGTAGTGAAGCGTAGTGCAGTGTTGTGTAGTGGAGTATAGTGTAGTGTAGTGCAGAATAGTGTAGTGTTGTGTAGTGAAATGCAGTGCAGTGCAGTGTAGTGCATATAGTGTAGTGTAGTGCAGTGTTGTGTAGTGCGGTATAGTGTAGAGGTAACTGTTAGATCATCATACTCATAAACAAACTAATTACTATATAGACCTCCTGTAATTTCTTGGACGTCGGAAATATTGTTTAGTGATTAGTGTTTGAAATAGGGTTTTGAACGAAAACACAGGTCGTCTACATTCACACTTCAATAGTGTACAACAATGGGAACCAATTCTGTCAGACAATATTTTTCATACAAAGCCTGAAGATTTAGAATGATTACATCTGTACATTGTTTATTGTAGTAATTGACGTAGCTTAAGTCTAACAAAAAGGAAATTACAAGGGTGTTGAGCAGAGTATGGATCCAGATTAAAACATTTGATGGCGTTGTTGTGTATTTACATTTATTACAAGTATTTACATTTATTACCATAGCAACCAATTGAATAAAATAACAGATAATATAGCCGTTAGCTCCAGTATTTCCATTAACAGTTGATTTCAAAATTTGAAGCAATGAAGCAATTATTCTTGTATTTCTAGCTTTTAGGTTAGGGTTTTAAAGTGTAGACCTGAGCCTTGCTGGTTCTTTTAACTATTATTATAACTGCTGTTATAAAATATAAGACATAATTTAATTTGAACATTGAACATTATTTACCGTCTTAGTTTTGAGGTTATTATTAAATCCTACACCTTTATTATAAATAAAACATAACATAATTATGTTTTTAGAAGGTTCCATTGGGGGTTGGATTGCGGAGAACGCAGGGGTCTCCCCTAGTAGTATACATTTTTAATGTAAAGATACAGGTTATGCAACCCAATGCATCCAATAAAACCTTACCTAGCCAAATAACTTAGTTAACCAAAATAGGTCAATGTAATTTATTATTAATGTTACAATAATAATATTAATAACAAAAGTTTCCAATGTAACTCTTGAAATCAGTTTAGACAAACGTCTTACAAAAAACCTATATCGTATTAAAGGTCATCATAAACAAATCGGTAAACACAATTTTAGGTTAAACCGCTACAACAAACTTTGAATGAAATAACTCACACATCACACATTACAAACGCAAACACATTTACTGTGTATTGATATCAAATATAATTTAAATAGAAACTATACTGCCCTTACACATCATTGCCAGAACATAATTATATGGTCACACTTAATATGGTCTGAAATGCTTTAATTTATTTATATACCCTATTTATTTTATTTACAAATCAGTTGTTTTATATATAATATGTAACAACCAATGTTTGAATTGAACTATAATTCTGTAAGCATTTTCCGTTGATTTTTGTTTGTGTTTGTTTTTAGTTTGTCAGTGTAACCTAAAAAAGCTGATACTCTTCAAATTTGCTAAGTAATGTTGCTATGGTAATAAATGTAAACAAACATAACGTGTTGCAAAACTTTTTATACTAACAGCGTTTTTGTGCACTAGGATCTTGAGTCCATACAAAAGATGTTCTGTGCTTGCAAATACTCCTAATACGGAGGATGGCATGTGAAGCACGCGATGCATTGTGTATTGAAAGTACCCTTAATGCGGGGGTTGGCGTGCGAGCACGCAATGAATTGTGTATTGAAAGTACACCAATACGGGGGTTGGCGTGCGAGCACGCAATGCATTGTGTATTGAAAGTACCCCCAATACGGGGGTAGGCGTGAGAAGAACGCAATGCCCTATGTATTGCAAACACTTCCAATACGGAGGTTGGCGTACGAGCAAGCAATGCATTGTGTATTGAAAGTACACCAATACGGAGGTTGGCATGCGAGCAAGCAATGCATTACGTATTGAAAGTACCCCCAATACGGGGGTAGGCGTGCGAGCAAGCAATGCATTGTGTATAGAAAGTTCCCCCAATAGGTGGTATTCGTGCGAAAAACGCAATGCATTGTGTTATGAAATACCCCCAATACGAGGGTTGGCGTTCAAGCACGCAATTTATTTTGTATGCAATGCACCCCCAATACGGGGGTAGGCGTGCGAAGAACGCAATGCCCTATGTTTTGCAAACACTTCAAATTCGGAGGTTGGCGTACGAGCAAGCAATGCATTGTGTATTGAAAGTACCCTCAGTAGGGGGTATTCGTGCGACAAACGAAATGCATTGTGTATTGAAAATACCCCCGATACGGGGGTAGGCGTGCGAAGAACGCAATGCACTGAGTATTGATAAGACTCCCAGGATTTTGGTTGGCGTGCGAAGCACGCAATGCCCTATGTATTGCAAATACTTTTAATACGGAGGTTGGCGAGCAAGCAATGCAATGTGTATTGAAAGTACCCCCAATACGGGGGTAGGAGTGCGAAGAACGCAATACCCTATGTATTGCAAACATTTCCAATACGGAGGTTGGCGTACGAGCAAGTAATGCATTGTGTATTGAAAGTACACCAATACGGAGGTTGGCGTGCGAGCAAGCAATGCATT
>JAGFPH010006998.1:0-13537 GCA_018207615.1 Philaenus spumarius | reverse complement strand
TAAATCCATTTAAAACCCGCAATTGTTCAAATGGCGTTTTAAAAAAATACCAAACTCTTGGGGACAAAATTCTTTATGCGAATGGCTTGATAGTTTTTCGCTATAATTAATTAATAGTGAAAACATAAAAAAATATTAAAAATCAATGTTTTAAATTGTTAATAAATACTAAACAAAATATTTTTCTTAAGTTTTAAAAAGCTATTTGCATGCATATTGATCATAGCTTTAAAATGACATATCGTTTATAATTTTCCGATCAAAAATAAAGGAAAAATTTGGATTTTAATTTAACATTGGTCTTATGGACTGTCAGCTAACATGGCCGACAGCTAGGGCCGACCCTTAAAGCACTGCAATGCCACGACAAAACAGTCCCTAAACACTCCTCTTCAATATATCTTATATAATATTTTGTAATTTGCAGGAAATCGTTCATGAACAAGAAATTATAATTCGTAGGTAACAATATTTTGAATTTATACATTTTTATTAAAAACTAGTGGACCCAGCAATGCTTTGCTATTGCCTGATTTAATAAAGGGTAGTTATTCCATTTCATTACAAGTAATCGAATTGCAAAATGGTTTTTATGCCACTTAAGAATAAACTAAACAAATTTATATTTTTATTTTTTAAACCTTTATAGATATTAAAGTAAACCTTTTCTT
This sequence comes from Philaenus spumarius, assembly GCA_018207615.1. Lineage (NCBI taxonomy): Eukaryota > Metazoa > Arthropoda > Insecta > Hemiptera > Aphrophoridae > Philaenus > Philaenus spumarius. The sequence continues at coordinate 12,866 of JAGFPH010006998.1, read as the reverse complement.
TGCTTTTACCTAATCTAAAAAACTGATAGTTCTGGAGAATTGTAAAAAACCTGATTCTAAATTAGCCCAATTGGTTGCAAATAAACGTGTTTTGGTTCATTGTAGGATAACCTAAAATTATGTTCAGTTTTTGATCCGAATCAGTTGTTTTATATATAATATGTAACAACCAATTTTTAAATTGAATTAAAATATAGTAAGCATTTTTAGTTGATTTTTGTTTTTGCTTGCTGTTAGTCAATCTAACCTAAAATGCTGATTAAAGTTGCTATGGTAATGAATGTAAACAGACATGTGTTACTAAGCTTTTTATATGAACAGTTATTTTTGTGCGCCATGGTCTTGAGTCCATACAAAAGAGGTTGTTTAGTTTTTTCAAAATTTGAAACTTTTTCGGGAAACTTTTCAAATTTTTCTTTCTATAAAAACCTAGTTCGGACTACTACGAAAATTTTAAAACAAAAAATAGTCAAATTGGTCCAGCCGTTCTCAAGTGATGCGCTTAGAAAGGAACAGTAACTCATTTTTATTATATAGATATTTGCTTATAAACAAGACGAAAAACACTACTTTCAATCGAGTCACCTGGTAACAGTAAAATGTTGGGGGCAAATTGAATTACCTACTAATTTCACTAATTTCAAACTGGAGCTTTCTGCAAATTTAAATGTCGTACGCACATGTCTTAAGCCAGCCTTTTCTAGGTTGGCTCCTCTGACTGGATTTGATGTTTTTATTCGAGTGGTATTGTACACACTTAGTTCATCATAAAACTGAAATCAAAATTACATAGCAATGCAGTTTCAATGTAAAATAATTCGACCACGCAGCTGAACCACTGACGTGAGTTGAGAGAATTTCTAAAATTAAATTTATATATGTTTTGGGGTTTCAAACAACTATTTAGGAAATTGATCTACTCACGAAGGTGCTGCCAGCATGTACCAAATATATTGCTATCGGTCACCAAGGTAAAAGCCGTGGATTTAATTCTGGTACTTTTACGTTATTTTACGTTTTGAATGTTTTTGGGCGAACCAGATGGGCTATAAGGTCACGTAAAAAAACAAAATGTGTAGAATTACTTCGTATGTCTATTTTTTTTAAAGAAAACTTCAAAAAATTTAATTATAGTACGAAAAATCTAAAAAATTATTATTACCGGCCAAAAATTTGATCTACTTCTGGTCAAATTTTTTGTCTAACGAACTCGTCCAAGCAACTTAGAAAACCAACTTGCGTACCAAATTTGGACCAAATCGGACATAAAATGCGTCCGTTAGAGTGTGAACACATATATACATAAAGTTACTTCCGGTCAAAAATTTGGTCTACTTCCGGTAAATTTGTTAAAATAACCTACCAGTTTAGGCGTCTTAGAAACCCAATGTGTGTACCAAATTTGGTCCAAATCGGAAGTAAAATGCGTCCGTTAGAGTGCGCACACATATATACATCAATATGTATATATATATGGTTTTTAAAGACACCCCAAAACGTGTTCTGGGGACCATGATCGGTGCTCATTTGCTACTCCCGACCCTGGGTCTTACCATAAGGGCCACTGCAATAGCTCATTTTTCCTATGGGAATTACTTATAATAATAAAACTTAAGCGTCGATTTAGTTATATTTCCAAGTTTTTGGAAGGATAAACAAACATGGTATATAATTTAATCTTGTTTTATTTATACAACTTTCTATCATAACAATATTCACGAAAGAAAACTGTGTTTTCAAATTCATCAACATAATTACAAAAGCTAACTTGCAGAAAACCAGATTTAAAAATAATATACAGGAAAGCTAACTAACAGTGTTGCCAAATTCATCAACGTAATTACGAAAGCTAACTTCTTGCAGCTAACCAGATTTGACAATAATTTACACGATAGGTCCGATTGAGAGCCAGCTGGTACAAAATGTTTGGCTACTTAAAAAACATTTTGACCATAGTATGAGCCGTGTACAAATTTACAAAAATAATGTCTTTTTAACCATTTTTATGTCGAATATGTGTAGTTAGTGTACAGTGTTTTGTGTTGAATGCCAGCCTTAAGACACCGTCAGTGATACGGTGAAACATTATGCATTTAAAAATAATTCGACCACGCAGCCGAACCGCTGACGTGAGTTGAGCAAATTTCCAAAATTAAGTTTATAGGCCTATGTTTTAGGGTTTCAACCAACAATTTGGGAAATAGATCTATTCATGACGGTGCTGAATAGCTGCAAAATGGTTCTGACGCCAATCCGCATATTGGGAGTATTTTCAATACACAGTACATTGCGTACTTTGCACGCCAACCCCCGAATTTTGAGTATCTTCAATACACAAAGCATTGCGTGCTTCGCACGCCAATCCCGTATTGGAAGTGTCTTCAATACACAATGCATTGCATACTTCTCATGCCATTCCGTATATTGGGAGTATTTTCAACACACAGTGCATTGGGTGCTTCGCACGCCAACTCCCATTTTGGAAGCACCTTCAATACACAATGTATTGCGTGCTTCGCATGCCAAACCCACGGTAGAATCCACCACATTGCTTTGAACCGGTCTTTTTATGGTATTTTACGTTTTCATCGATTTTGGGTTAACCAAACTAGCTATAAGGTCGCGTAAAAACAATTTGCAGAATATCATCCTACATTTATATTTTTAGAAAAAACTCTAAAGAAAAAAATCATTCTCGTAGGAAGAATCTAAAAAATTTTTTTACTTCCGGTCAAAAAATGTGCTTCCGGTTGTTGGATTTTTTTGGATAACGAACTCGTCGAGCGACGTAGACAACCAACATGTGTACCAAATTTGAACCAAATCAGACTTAAAATGCGGCCGCTAGAGTGCGAACACACGCACACACACATACACACACACACACACACACACACACATATATATATATATAGTTACGGGAACAAGCCATTTATGCCGAAGACGGCAGGAAAGTAGTGTACGTATATGACTACGGCAGAAATGGAGTGTAGGTATATAAGTAAGGCAGGAATGGCGTGTTCGTAATAGAATTTTCTCACAACTAGTACACTAAAGCTTTTATGTTAATTTTTTGTTTTAAACTTTATACTATTTGATTTATTAAAAGAGTATTTTTGAACATTTATCTATGTGCACACTATTTGTATCTTATTTTTGCCTTAGAAAAATTTGTGTTATTGTATTCGTTGGATAATAACACATTATGAAACATTAATATATCCAAATAAATTTAAAAACTATCTTATATAGGATTTAAAGTTTAAATATTAATGATTAAAATGTAAAATATAATGCTATTTTGCCATAGGTTTTATTATTTTTACAATTTCAAACTCATAGTGATTTTAATGAGTTTTGTTTTTCAAGGTTCTTAATAAAGTATTTTTTTTAAACATAAAACCGTTTGCAATATTTTGGAGTTTGAAGAAATAATTCATACGTCTGAATACCTTTTTATAAAAACTGTTATTAATGAAGCGTATATTTTGAAACCTTCTTTCTATGTTGAATAGTTAGTAATAAAATATGTATTAGGTACTATACCTATACTAGAAATTGCAAAGTATTGAGCTAAATGTAGTTTTTTCCATCATAAATTAACAATAAATGTTTAATCACTTTTTTGTTACTGGAAAACCCCTCACGGTATAATCTGCGTATGTGGTATTGCATGTATATAGATTTTATTTTAAAATGCTTAACAAATTCTAGTCAGTTGATTAGTGAAGCTATTTTGATGATTCTGCCTTAAAATATACATAAGAGCTGATAAATATACGTAATTAAAAGTTGGATTTGTTGAGAACATTCGTTGGAGCTAAAATTAAATTAAATATTTGACAATTAATTAGAGTTTTATTTTTTCTAATTTATATAAGAACAGAACAAAATTCGAAGCTGTTTGGTAAGACATTTTGTACAACTGTTTTTATTTCGATACATAAAAAAAAATTATTTTCTTCTTCAATATAATTATATAATACGTTACACCCGGATGTGGGACGTACTACAAAATTTTACTTGTTTTAGTCGCGTCTGAAAGTTTTTTCCACTAAAAGATACAGTTTAGATATAGATCTGTTTTGTTATTTAACGAAATAAGTCTTAACGGCTCAGACAGACAAACAAAATAGTAAGCATTTTCTTGAATTAATTGTTAAAGGAACTTTGATATTATTATAATTATATTCAGAGAACGGTGCAAACTAACAGGTTCCTTCTGAAATAATTCTTTTCATGCAAAAGGCAAAAATATCTCAAACTAGTTATTGATAAAAAGTGCCCTGCATAATATGAAGTTAACTTGATTTGTCTATGTTCAAATATATAATGTATATTTTTTAAAACGTATCACCTCTATTATTTAAAATCGAGAAAGAGATATACAAAATCTGATCTCGGAACAATTATTCAATATCAGGGGGTACCTTATAAACCCCCACCCCTTCCCCCGGCAGATTTCATTTATCTTTTTCCATTTTTTTTTTAAATGGCTAATGGTATAGGTATAGGTGTTTTCTGATATTTGCTATTGCAATTTCAATGTCTTTCTACTGGTAGCTTCGAAAACAAATCTCCTTTCTCTGGTTTAGTAGTATTTCTCATCTGTTAATACAGTATGTCCAATAAAAATATGATTATTCATAAATTTATTTTGAACATCCATACATCATAACTAATAATTTCGGCTACAAAATTTTCTTTTTATTTGCATGATACCTATAAACTGATCCAAAATAAAACATAGTTGAAAAATTTTAAAATCTATTATAGAACCAAGGCTGCTGTTACAAAGTTCACAGCCATAGATTCACATTCTATTGCATTATGTATATATATTAAAAGTAACTTTATTCGTTGTTTAGTTTTAAAAAAACTACATTTTATGTAAATTTATCTCATGATTATTTATCCATATTTCCATTAGTATAATAATAACCGGTATTCGATTCCAGACAGAAGTCTGCTGGAAATAAACTTTTTATGCAAACTGCGTATATTTTGGTAACAAACTATAGCACTTGCGCATCCAGGATTTGTCGAAGGGAGGGGCAGAAGCATAGTTTAAATAAATGGTGGGAATACCTCGGGGTGTTTGGGTCCACCAATTGTGTCAGTAAGCGACCTTTAAAACGTATTTTCAAATCTTTTAGTAGGCTACTTGATACAAAAAACACATGTTGAACTAAGCCTTGTCTACGAAAACCCATAAAATATTTTTATTGTTTGTACTTTTTACATAATGTTATCTAATTAATACACTTCACTGTAGGATTACATACTAAACTATTTATCTGACTTGAAACATTTCTTGTAGACAATATTTTTTTTATCATATGGAGAGCTTAACACCTAAAAATTAAATACCCCTCATCGTACATCTATGGGCGACTTCCAGTTTAGTCACAAAATACCACATAGGACTAATACTGAAATCCAGCCAATTACTGAAATAAAATGTTTATTGACTTACATTATCAATGGGAAAACCTAAAAATATATCTTCAGTTTATTTACCATAACACTGTTTGTAAACTTATAATACCGGTATATTTAAATTTATAAAATCATCTTACATGCATAATGGTAATACCAATATCTAAAACTTGCAAACAAAATTAGTCATGGATGATGAAAACAATAGCCTAGATTAATATATAATGTAAATAATAATCATCAATATACAAACAAACAAACAAATAGCTTAATAATTATTATTGAACATTTTAACTGAATCAGAATTTAACATTTCGTGATTGGTTGCAATGAAATTTTATTGCAAATATTATTCTTAAAATGCAGAGGTAACCCATCAACGGCTGGCATAGACGGTTTGTAAACAGAGCTTGCTATCAATGTTGTAATTTTATGGTTTGGCTCCTTAAAGTGTATTTTTGGAAGTGTCTCTAAAATAATAAGAAATCGAAAACTTTCCAAATCCAATTTATATAGAAATGCAATATGATTGATAGTAAAAGTTAAATAAAACCTGTTTTTAGTACTTTCGTTTTTATTTCCCTTGTTTTGTATTTATAGATCAATACTGTTTTATTTGATTTTCTCTTAGGGTGGGGGTTAAGCCCCTCCTGAACCCCAACACATAATCACTTATTTCAAACTGACAAATCGTTTTTATCCATCATAGTTAAAAGAAAACTTAAATTATTAAATAGGTCACAAACAATGAATTGTAGAATAATTTTAAAATGTAAATAGACTATACACTATCCTGTACACATTATATTATAGTAATGTTCAACCGTTACGTCCTTCACCAATACATAACACAAGCAAGCAAGTAGTTCCCGCATGTACGACTTTATACATTTACATATATAGAAAACAAATTCAGATTCTCAATAAATAACATAGGTCTAAAGTCTAAACATTATACTTTCCATATTATTCAATCAAATTCACATTTGAATTACAAAAACTCAAAACGTTATACTAATCATAAAGCAATAATCCTGAATGGATCAAGTTACAATAACACAATGTAGGCTATTCAAAGTTTTCGTAGGACAGCTCCTTTTCGCTTAAAGATTTTCTCTCCATGAATCTCTAGCTACTTTAACTCCTAGTTCTTCGTTTCTCGGACAAAAGCAAAAATATTTTCAGTGCTGGGCACAGCGACTCGATGTATACGTGTGTATCATTCAGCAGTCCCATCTGAAGCGTTGACACATCTTGCTTGAACTTCTCCTAGTCAGATCATAGGAAACATTTCTGACAGACCCATCATTGCTGGTCTTTTCCCCAATCTATGGCATGCGTGCAGCATACTTCTATCAATTTCACCAACTTGTTCATTACTTCAATATATTCTCCCTGTGCATCTTGAACTTGGACGCAATTTATCGTTCAGTACTACTCAGCATCTATTCCTGGCCTCCAGTGACGCTACTAATTAATTGTGTTAGCTCCTTATTGTCTTGCGTTTGCTTTTCTATCGTTTTATAATATTCCTCTTCTTTTTTGTTTGAATTTTTAGAGCCTTCGAAATGTCTTTATTATATATGTTGCTGCACAAAAGATTAACGGGTCTCAAGTGACATGTATAAAACAAAGATTATCATTTCCTTTTGTTTGGACTTAATACATACCATGAAGTGTGGCCTTATATGGAGGCGTCATCAAATGTAAGTAAAGCCCCTGGGTTTACAGTTTATATCAATATCTGTATTTGGTATAACACCGCGTTGCAAAATAGACCCGAACCATACTATAAAGTTGATCGCTATACGTTAGCTTCATCAAATGTAAAAAAGTGTCATGGGTTTGCTGTTTATAAAAAGGAAATAACAATAAACGTAGTTGGGGCTTAGTTCCTACTCAAAATTATTCCGAAACACATCATGGTAACAGCCGCTATACTCAGGCTTCACCATATGTAAATAAAGGGACATACTTAACAATTTATAATGAAAAAAAGACAAATTCCTGTACCTGGGGCGTAGCCCCTATTGCTAAATAGATCCGATCCATACCACATAGACTACCGGTACACTCAAGCCTCATCACATGTAAATAGAAAGACAAGTTATACAGTTTAAAAGTGGCAAATATTTTTTGCATTTGGAGACGTAGCCCCATTGCAAAATAGATCCGAACCAAACCATGATGTCAGTCGGTCTACTCTGGCGTCATCAAATATAATTAATTGTCAGGGTTTACAGTTTATAAACAGGAAATAACAATACACGTAGTTGGGGCGTAGACCCTATTAAAAATTAATCCGGACCACGCCATGATGTCGGTTGCTAAACTAAGACTTCACCAAAAAAAAGGACATAGTTTACAATATATGAACAGAAAAGATAAATATCTGTTTTTGGGGCGTATCCCGAATTGCAAAATAGATCCGAACCATACCATGTAGACTATCAGTACACTCAGGCGTCATCAAATGTAAATAGAGTCACATGTTTTGCAGTTTATAAGCAGCAAATAACAATTTCTTTATTTGGGGCACAGCCCTCATTACAAAATACACCTGAACCATGCCCTTATACGAAGGTACCATTTATCAAAATACGTAAATAAATTCCATCGATTTACAGTTTATAAGCAGTATATATCAATATCTAGATTTGGGACGTAGGCCCATTTCAAATTAGACCTAAACCATACTATGAAGTCAGCCGCTGTACGTTAAAGTCATTAAATTTAAATAAAGTAAACTGGTTGACAGTTTATAAGCATTAAACAACAAATTTTTGGCATATCCTCATTTCAATATGGATCCGAATCAAACCATGAAGTCAGTCACTCTACAATCAAATATAATTGTCAGAGTTTACAGTTTAAGGTGCGTACACACTTGCGCGCTGTGCGGTGCAAATTCGTCATATTTGTACGTGCTGCTCGCAGCGCTCCAGTTTCTGTCGGTTTTTTCGGCGAACACTTTGATGGTTCGCCGATCATATTTGGACAGGAGCGTGAAAGGTTTGTCGTTTTCAACGCGCATGTGATTGTTATTATTCAAGATACCGGGTACTCAGTTATTAAATAAAGATGGATTGCTCTGAAGGAAATTTAATTAAATTAATAGATTCATACAGAAACCACTCCATTCTTTGGGATCCTCAAAACAAGTTTCATTTTAATAAAAATATGAAAGCAGATGCTTGGCGTGAAATATCAGCAGAGATGGATATTTCGGCAGACCTCTGTAAAAAAATTACTTTACCCGTCCCTCAAATTTTTGTCGTTAGTACGGGGTGTTGGAGCATCACGATACATCTCCTGTCGGTTTTTTCAACGAACCCTTTGTGTGTTCGCAGATCAGATTTGGACGTGTGTTTGAGAGGTGTGTAGTTTTTTGTGCGCACTGATTGTTGATTGCTTTGTGAGTTATGGAGTGGTCAGAAGAAAAAATAATTAAGTTAAGGGTCTGCTCCAGTAAAAATAAAATGAATTTTTATCCCATAAGAGCAATGTTAAATTTCAAACCACTTATTTCGTTTACTTTTTATCATAAAATTGTTTGCAAGGTCTCATTTTAAGCACAGTCACAATACACATCCGTCTTGCAATTTACATTTTTTAAAATTTCTTTCATTTGTCAAGTAACTGTAATTTAGTAAGTACAAAGTTTGAATTTTTTTCCTAACTCAATAAAAAATTAATAATTAAAAATAATTTGCAAGAAGGATCCGAAATTTTATAAAGAATATTCAGTTTTTTTTTCAACACTCAATTACAAAAGATAGACTTATAAAATGGTTTGAAATGAGGCAATGTCAAAGCGTTCAGCTGCAAGAAATTGCACTGTTTAGATAGGGAACAGTGATACCGGAAGTGCGTTTCCTGTTGCTTTCTCGTTTACTGGAGCAGACCCTTAATCGATGCCTATCGGAAAAACCCTCTTCTGTGGAATCCAATAATTTCTCATTATCATCAAAATCATTCCTCAGTTGCCTATTAGTTTTAAGAAACCCTTTTGTATATATTCCATATTTTATTTCTAGTCTGAATTCAGAAAATAAATTCAATTTCAATAAATAAATGGCCAGCAGATTGTGAATTTTAAAATTCTTTAGTTTAATAAAAATATTTATCATCAATTACCGGTACTTCTTTATTATTTCAAGGTACTCTTTATTTTAATGTATAGCTTGCCTGTACAACGATCTTAAAATTACATTATTTATAACAACCAAGGCTATTTTAACTTCAGGCCTATTTCACATTTGTTTAAATTAAAACCCAACTTTGAGGGATTACTACCAGCAATATAGCGAATAGAAAAAGGTACGTATAATTTACTTACACCCCTGTCTTGAGTAAAATTGCAGTGCGGAAATAAGTGTCCTGTTTAGAAATGTGAAACCCAACCTTCTGCAGTAGGTTTTCAAAGTCAGAATGATCGCGGGTTTTCTTTGGATCGCTGCAGGTTCGTTGAAATCAAAACTTCAACGAACCTCCGCTATACTCAGGATTCACTATATAATACATAAATAAAGGGTCATACTTTACAATTAAGACAAACAAAAAACTGCATTCCTGTATTTGGGTCATAGCCACTGTTACAAAATATATTTGATCCATACTATGTATACTACCGCTACACTCAGGCCTAATCAAATTTAAATATAAACACAAATTATACAGTTTATAAGCAGCAAAAAGCAATTTTTGTATTTGGGGCGTAGCCCCATTGCAAAATTGATCTAAAGCCAACCACATAATAAAGTACCAGTGTTTTAATTTTATAATCAGTAAATAACAAAACTGTAGTTGGGGAGTAGCCCCTATTCAAAATTAATTATCTGAACTAGTCCTACATTATGAAGTTTGCCGCTGTAGGCCTACGCGCACATCAAATGTAAATAAAGTTGCGCAACAGTTTGAAGAGTAAACATCTCTGAGATAATTTTCCAAAGCCTTTAAAAATCCTTTAATACTAAACTTTTCACAGGCACAAACTATACAGCTTTAGGTTTAGATAAAACCCAACCAAACTTGTTACAATCTTATATGGTGCTGATGTATCAAAAATATTTTATCGAACAGTCTCTTAGAGATGAAAACATATATTTATAAAAAATATGTTCCTTTTTTTTTATGATGGAAATAATACGGTGTAACTGTACACACAATAATATGCATATAATTTCTACTTAAAATCCCTGTGGAGATATAATAAACTTAAAAAGACTAGTCGAGCCTCCTCCTAAAATTATAAGCACCTAAGTCAAATTATTATATTTTAATGCTACATAAATTATTTTACAGTAATTGATATATCATAAATTTACCATTATATTCATTCAGTTTAACTCTTAACTGGGTGTTGTAAATTTATATACTTTTGTTTTGTATTACATAAACTTCCTCCAGCAAATACTGGGAAAAAAACATTCACTAATTATTTTATTTTTACAACTAATTTATAACAATATTATCGTGAACAACGCTCATTCAATTGAAGGAAAGAAACTGTCGGTCAAATATGTAAAAAAGTCCAAAGGATCAATTACGATTTCTGAGTTTCATTCAAGTTTTTGTAATGTGTCTTTTTAATAACAATTGCGGCACAAGCAGCTTCCGTGACAGAAAGTTATTTTTAATGTTTGAGCAACCCGTTGCATAGTGTATGGACCAATGTTTGCGCAAACACGTTGTTACACAAACCCAATGTTTGCGCAATTTGCTTGAAGTGTATGGGGGCCTTAAGAAAATTTACTTCATAAAATGCCGTACTTTATTCAGAGGCTTTTATTCTTTTCATCCATATACCACAGTCTCAGTTTTTTGGCCTAAATATTTGCTAGTGATATTTAGAAAGTGTGTTTTAGTATTAAAAAATGAAGAACTAGAGATAAATGTATAGAAGTATTTTTTGAACATTCGAACGGCTCCAATAAAATTTAAAACAAATTGTATAAGCTATTATACCAAAATGTTAACAACAAACATTGAAAGCTTGAACAATTTGAATTGATTTTAAAAATTTGAATGCTCATTTCTTACAAAAATAATAAAGTAGTGTTCGTTTTATGCAAAATTGTGGCTACACACCCACTTCTGCAGCTATCTGTAAACTGAGTGGTGATACGCAACTTATAGTTTATAGATAGTAATTTCTTACTGTGAAGTTGAATTTTGTCACTGTTTAGATATCACTTCTTGCATAGGCATTATCGTAATTTGTGTTAGAATCTAAAACCACTATGGAATTTTACTTTGATTTTTTTATTTCCAAAAATTTACTATAAACTGATTTATAAGAAGCAGTAGCAGTGTTTCACCATAATAATACTTTCAAGAGCTAAATTATACTTCGATGCTATAACTGTTTCAGTTTTTTGAAAAATAGTTAAAGAAAATAATTTTAATGCAAACGCCAAAATTTTGTTGAAAACTTTAGATATTTACAATTTTGGTTTGAACTTTTTCCATACAACCAAGTCTTTTTAACCTTTGATCAAAACTACCAGTTTACGTGAATGATTCAAATTGAGAAAAAAATTAATTTTATTTGTTTATTATGTTTGGATTTTGTCAACTAATAAGGTAATAATATTTGGACGAACTAGGATGTATATTTATCAAGTAAAGCTCTCGAATCTATGTAGTAATATGCAAGTATAAATAGACAGACATTTTTGCTTTCAGTGAAAACTTATGAGACAACATAATTAGGCCTACGTATGTTTAAAGTGCATAACTTAAATTATAAAATCTTTAATGTCCATTGTATACAATAGTTGTGCTTTTACTTTAGCAACTAAACTATAATACTTGTTGTTAACAGCTGATTTTTAGCTTTAAAATTTATTTTTGCTGATATCTCTGATTTTATGTGCATTTTTAAAGTATGGTTACAACTACAAATTTTATGTTCCAATACAGACTATCTAACATGGATAGGATATATTTATACTTTCACTGAGTTGGAGTAAAACAAATTCCGTAGTCAAGTTAAGAGTGGTAAAAATCAACATAGCCTATGTTAAACGTTTAACTTATAACAAAAAAGAGAAAGACATTTCATTTGCCTAGTAAATTGGACCATTATTTTTCAAATAATGTATTAAGAAGGTATAATTATTAAAATGTATGTTCAGGATTTAATTATGTTCAGCAAAAATCCGCAGCAGGGTATGCGAGTATTTATGTATTTACAATTTTAAAAACTAGAATGTTATAAACGTTTTAAACTACTGTATGAAAAAATCAACGCCACGCTATCTTGCTCAAATAAAAATAATTGAAATTATAATTTTGCTACTTGTAGTAGTTCTTCTAATTATTTTAATATTTCTGATCAAATAAAGATTATATGATAATTAACAAACTTCTTGATATTAATACAATCTAAATTAATGTTTCTGAGTAAATTTAACAAACATACA